>WNNJ02002477.1:0-89408 GCA_012934845.2 Pomphorhynchus laevis
CAATCAAGACAAAACAATCAAAACAATCTAGACAATCAAAACAACGGACGAATTTGATGCGCGACAAAACTGACGCCGAGTCATCTAGCGATTCGGATGAGGAGCTACAATTAGCCTTCAAAGACGGCCGATTGAAACCGGGGATTAATGTTGAAGTCAACGATCATACCGCGCTTAACCACAACGCCAGAATCACAATGAATGAAAACAAATCGGTTGCGTGTGATCGAATTAATACTAAACGATGCTGTTGCTGTAATGGATCAAACGCTGTCTGTAAAAACTGTGCTTGTGCCCGAGCAGGTAGATCGTGCACTAACTGCTTTGTAGGGTCTAGATGTTCAAATCGATCGGAAAAACTGTCAGCATGCAGGAACGTCGAGAGTTCGATTGAAAGGCCATCAACAAAAAGAGCTGATTCCAATAGTTATAACCACCTCTCTTCTAATCTCTGTTTTCAGGATACAACAGAATTTGTCACCTTAGATTTGGAATGCACAGAAGACAATTGTTCGTTGAGAACACTAGTTCGTTCGCCGCGCTCTATATCACGGAACTTTTTCTTGCAAGATTTTCTCTGCGGTGCTTGTTCAGCGAAGCGCCACAATTTATACGAAAACGCTCTTCGTTCCACAGAGGACTCAATTAACGCACTGAAAATGGAAATCAATGAACTTAGGGAAATCGTTAATAAGTTACCTAATCGGACGTCGGATGATAGGAATAGCAAAGGTGGCGAAACATTCTCTCGAACATTTGCGAGTGTTGTTCGACAACAGGTCGCCCGAACTGTTATGGCTACTTGTGACGTATCGCGTAAGTCTCCAGCATCAGCGTTAGATATAATGCAGGTTTGTCACGAGCAGGCAAAAAGATCTGGCAACATTATAATAAGAGGGTTACCTGTTAGTGAAACTGATCACAACATTGTGAGAGACATCCTGGCTGTTACTGGTCATTTAATTCCTCCTGATAAGAAAATACGAGTAAATCGCCTTCCAAGTAAACGAAAGGATATTCCATCATGGGCGGTTGTTTCGCTTGATGAGTTTTCGGTTAGTGAGATACTTTCGCAGTCTTTCCGATTAAAGTATGATGAACGTTTTAAGAATATATTTTTGCACCCTGATAGATCCATCCCCGAACGAGAAGCGTACAGAAAATTGCGTGAACACCTAAAGGAACAAATTAGAGCCGATCCATTCCATAGATACATAATCCGCGAATCAAAGGTTGTGAGACTTGAACATAGGGAACGACCTCCTGTCAAACAGAACGATGAGCTTAACCAAGTATTTACCCAGAGCCAAGATCTCTCCAAAACAACCCCAGACCAAACCATATGACTGCCAATGGATGGGAGTACTCAGGTTTCAGACACAGATAGCGCAGACTCTTGTTCGCTTCTTCTATATAATGTAGAAGGATTTAAATGTTTAATGTCAGAAGAATTTAATAGTTGGGTTCGGCTGTTCGATATTGTAATACTAACTGAAACGTTCTCCACAACATCCATTTCTCTGCCTGGTTTTTATTCCTTCGATATTCCTGCTGTAATGGCAAAACGTGGCCGCCCTAGTGGGGGGCTTTTAGTTGCAATAAAACCCATAATATCACAATGGTCTTATAGTTATTCTGATAACGCGATACTTGTAGATTCTGCCACCCTATCAATAATCGGATGTTATTTCAACCCTAGCCATTCCGCATCGGACATTATTGACGAATTGTCTTCTTTTTTAAGCGAGTCAGTTTGTTCTAAAACTGTTGTAATTGCAGGTGATTTTAATGCACGTTTTGAACTGCCTATCCCCGAGAAACTTCGTCTACTGTGTGTATTTTTTGAGTCAATGAACATTAAACTGCACGTACCATCAGAAAAATGGTCATACGAGGCTCCAAACGGAAAATCTTGTATTGATATAGTTTTCACCAATGTCTCAGTTATACGCATGAAATTAGAATTATCTTACTCATGGACTCTTACACGTAAGCATAAACCCGTAAAGCTCCGTTTCTTAAATTCATATAAACATCCAGAACAACCGAAAACTTCTAAGCACAGTAGGGTATTACAGATTCAAAAGCTGAATGTTTCTCAGATTGAAGTGGCTTTTCAATTTCTCAAAGGACGGAAATATGATGATAGTCTTAGTTGTATCTCGAAGGCGATTCTAAGCGCATGTTCACATAAGAAAGTACGAAACATAATGCCTCATCTTAAGAAAATTATGCATATCCCGACTTGGCTTCGTAGACTTCAATCTCGTCTTATATCTGAAAGCAGAAGACGTCGTTATGAATTGCACGTATCGGATAGTTATACTCAATCGAGACGCTTGTATAACACACACATGCGTGAGTATAAAAGGGCAACATTAATTGCTATGGAAGCTGATCGTTTAGATAGTGCGGAACTATACCCATGGAAAATAAAACCAAAACGAAAAGATGACGGATCTAGAATTCCTTTAGATCAATGGCTCGTTCATTTTAAAAAAGTATTACATGATGATACCATCGTCGTCCTAAATAACATTCAAAGCTCGACTAGAAATATCCCGATTACGTTGGTAGACTCAGATCCAATTAACTCTTTGATTACTAGCGAAGAAGTTGAATCAGCACTGTTACGCATGTCAAACAAAAAAGCCGCTGGTCCCGATGACGTATGTGTAGAACATCTAAAATCATCTCTCTCACTTCTTAGCAATTATTGGTTACATATGTTTAACTCGTTTCTATGTGGAGATCCGCTACCTCAGAAATGGAGAGAGGGAATGGTGAAGGTTCTTTATAAAGGTAAGGGTAATAGAGATCTTCCTGATTCCTATCGTGGTATATCGCTCCTGAATCATTCATATAAACTCTTGACGCAGATCGTTTGTATACGACTAATTAGATATCGGCAACATTTACTTCCATTTGAGCAATATGGATTTCGACAAGGTAGAAGTACGAGTGATGCTCTGAGAGTTTTACGAGCACGTGTAATAGAAAAGTTTGAAGCGCATAAATCACTCTACACGATCTTTGTGGACTTTGAGAAGGCTTTTGATTCCATAGATCGAAACTTATTATTGAGAAAGGTTGAACATGGCGCTAAAGTATATGGCCGCTTTCTTCAGCTTATAAGCAGCATCCTTCAACCAAGTACACTTAGAATATTTGACGGGATTCTGTTCTCACAATCCTTCTGCGTAAACCGTGGTGTATTGCAAGGAGATCCTCTTAGCCCCCTACTTTTTGCCTTCTTCGTTATGGACCTCCCAAACTGCCTATGTCGAAATTCGAATAGGGTATGGTCAGTGATGTATGCAGATGATCTTGCTATAGTGTCGGATACTATATCCTCTTCTCAAAGAGCCTTAGATGCGTTATATCATTATTGTATATCTAACAAAATGAAGGTTAACATCGAAAAAACCAAAGTCGTCAAGTTTCGTAAGGGTGGTCCACGATGCAAGCATGATCAGCTCACATTTCATGGCGAGCCGCTGGAATTTTCGCGTTCGTATACTTATCTAGGAATGTCCCTCACTTCGCGTTGGAGTTTTGCTGACCACTTGGAACGCAAGGCGACAAAAATAATTACGGCAACGAGTTTGATCCATAATCTGGGGAGTCTCTCTTTCGAGGGTGCAATGAGGTATTTCAGAGTCATGTTGTTGCCCATGATTAGTTATGGTCTTTCCGTTGTGTGGAATGATTTGACTTCCGGTAATTTCATGCAGCTCGACAGATGTCAGGCAAGATTCTTAAAGCGCATAGTGGGAGTTTCACCAAAGACATCATCTACACTAGTTTATACCTTGGCAGCTGTCCCACCTTTATCCGTATATCTGCGCAGTCTTCTTAATATGGTCGAAACTGTTAATTATACTGCAAATCTAGAAATATTTAACAAGAAAATATCGGGGATTGATCCGGAACACTTTTTAACGCCAGTTGTCTGTCAACAACATTGGAAAAATTCACACAATTGTAAGCGGCCATTGGTTTGGCGTTTCTCTACTCATGGGTACCACGATAAGATTTGTCGTATACACATTCCTTTACATTCGCGATCGTCGTGCTGTTCGTGCAAATTTTGTTTGTGCGCTTGCTGGTCCTTGCTTCATATTTTCGAATGTCCATATTTGCAGCATTTGAGTTTGCAAGATATTGATCGTATGAAGTAAAGTGCACGATCTATCTGAGGCCTTTTAAGAGGAAAAGTGCAGAAGCATTAGGGGCATAGTATATGACGAAGAGAAGATGCAATGTAATGGTACAACGTCTAACATCAGCATCCGTTTAAATTGAATGTTTTTGATTTATTGTAACTATATTTTCTTTCTTTTATATTTTGTCGAAGCCGAGAGGCGCGATGGCAATAAATTTTCTCTCCATTATTATTATTATTATTATTATTATTATTTTGAGCTAGCTCATATAATGTACACGCGAGCATGGAGCAGTCCGGTCTTGCAATATGTACGAAGTTTGAATCGTAGACCGTTGTATGCTACTTTTGTTGACTTTGAGCGAGCATTTGACACAGTGAATCGTTCTTTGTTACTTGATAAACTTTCCACCAGAGTGTCCGTTAGTGGTCGCTTTTTGTATCTTATTTATTCTGTGCTTCAGCCTAATCGCCTTAAAGTATCTGATGGTATCAACACCTCTGATTTCTTTTTTGCTAATCGCGGTGTTTTACAGGGAGATCCACTCAGCCCTATATTATTTTCCTTTTTTGTTATGGATTTGCCTATGCATCTTCGTCATGCATCGAATGAAGTCTCTTGTACCCTCTATGCCGACGATCTAGTAATATTAGCCAAAGATCTTTTATCCGCTCAAAGTGCGTTAGATGCTCTGTCATCCTATTGTTTATCAAATCAGTTGACGGTGAATGTAAATAAATCGAAAGCCCTTAAATTTCGGTTAGGTGGACCTTTGCGTCGATGTGACATGCTGAGAATAGGCAATGTAGATTTAGAATTCTGCAATAGTTACAATTATTTGGGAGTATTACTTTCGTCGAAATGGTCATTTACTGAACACCTATATCGTAAATCCTCGAAGTTAGTTGTAGCAACCTCTTATGCAAAAAACTTAGGTTCTTTATCTTTCTCAGGAGCCCTCCGGTATTTTCGAAGTATGTTGCTTCCCATAGTTTCATATGCTTTGCCAGTTATCTGGTCGGATTTAAGTCCCTTCAATTTTCAGCAGTTGGACAGGTGTCAATGGAGATTCGTGAAGCGAATTGTTGGAGTCTCACCAAAATGTTCTTCATCGGTTATAGCGATACTATCATCGTTAGAACCTTGCTCTAAATACATCTGCTCAACATTTAATCTTGAACACACTGCATCATTTACTACTAACCTGAACATGTTCTTTCGAAAGACGACGTTCATTGGATTCTGAATTTTATCTTACTCCGGCATTCTTACAGACTAAATGGAGAGAACCCTGTGCAAGGAAAAGACCGCTGATCTGGAGAGCATCTGTCCATGGATATCACGATAAATTCTGCGCTATTAGAATTCCAGTACATGCACGGTGCTCTTTGTGCATTTGTGTTCTTTGCAAAAATGAATGCGCATCTAACCTGCATATCTTCACTTGCCCAATTTTGAAAAATCTGTCACTATCCGATATTGACAGTAGGAGAAGATTTTGAAATACAATTTATAAAATTGATAAACTTTTGGTGTATTTATTTTGTTTACCCAGTACCGAAAGGTAAAGAGGTATAATAAATTATCTCATTATTATTATTAAAAACGCTGCATTATTATTAAATACAACAGCAGCAAAAGAGCGTAGAGCTCGTACAGGCCTGGTACAGGGTTAAAAAATATCAATGAAAATCCGATTGTTTTAAGTTAGTACATTCTTCAGATTTCTCTTGAAGGACAAAATACTGGAGGCCGAAACCACTTGACTTGGTAGCTTATTCCAGCTTTTCCACGTTCGGTTGACAATTGTGTTAAATCTTCTTCGTGGACGAATGTGGGTCTTTAACGTGAGGTGATGTCCCCTCAATCTGTTTGAATTTCGAAGTTCGAACAGTTTGCGACAAACATGTTCCCTCTGCCCTTTTTGAACATTAAGCGCTGTCCACACAAACATTAAATCAGATGACTTTAAAGATTTCTTCACTGTGGTCACACCAAGTGCGTGAAGTCGAAAAATGAATGAGAGCTTGCGTTGGCTGGGTACAAGATGTGTGGCCTTGCGTAATATGGATTCGTACAGGTTCATCTCTGTCGTAGTTTGAGGGTGACAGGCAGGTGAAGCGTATCTCATTAAAGATAAGACATAAGCATTGTAAATTAACTTAAAACTGGATGCGTCAAGCTGGCCAATGGTCCTTCTAATAAGTCCTAAAATTCGACGGCATTTAGCAACTGTGTGACTGGTATGTGGGATGGTCGATAAGCTTCTATTTACGATCACTCCAAGGTCTTGAAATTGGAGAACTGTTTCAATTTCTCTTCCGTCAATGGTATATGATGAATTGATGTGTAGATGTCCGATGCGCATATGTTTTGACTTATCGGGGTTTAATACCAGTCCCCGTTGATTACACCATACCTTAATATTATCAATGTCTCTCTGGAGTATCATTGGATCTCGGCTATCGATTATTGGTCGCCAAATTTTCAAGTCGTCGGCATATAAACCACATGGACTCGAAATAGCTGTAGTAAGCTCGTTGATGTAAATAATGAAGAGCAATGGACTGAGTACCGATCCCTGAGGAATACCGCTTCCAGGATTTCTTGTTTTTGACATTTGTTTATTAGCCAATACAGTAATCTTCCGATTTCTAAGGAAGGAGTTAATCCAATTAAGGAGGGTTCCTCTGATGCCGTACTGTTCCAGCGTAATAAGGAGGACATCATAGTATATCCGATCAAATGCTTTGCTGAGGTCGAAAAACAAAACATCAACACTAACTCCAGCCTCGGCATATCTGGTCCAATCACTCCTCGCAAGTATGAGGTTTGTGATAGTAGATCTTCTTGGGCGGAAACCATGCTGGTTGTCGCAGAGTACTTGGTTATCTTCTAGGTGCCCGATGATTCGTTTAAAAAGCAGTTTCTCTAGCACTTTACAAGCAACGCAGGTAAGGCTTATGGGCCGATAGTTGCTTGCTAGATTACGGTCGCCTTTTTTGTAGAGAGGTCGGATTATAGAACATTTCCAATCTGATGGTATACAGCCTGTTGACAAGGAGAAATCGAATATGGTGTGTAAAGGTTCATATATTACTGGTGCAAGTTCCCGAAGAAGAATTGGAGGAATATTGTCTGGTCCTGCCGCAATTGATCGTGGTAGCTTTAGAAGTTCGTTAAGAACCTCAAATTTATCAAATGGAGTAAATTCGTAACACGGATATTGAGCAGTGGAGAATCTGGGGCAATACTGACAGGTAGGACTCTCTAGCGTGAATTGATTTAGGAAAATATTGACAATTGCTTTGTCATCAGATGTGAGCTCACCGGTTTCCATAAATATAGAGTTAATCTCAGACGTAGTTGATTTTAATGAGCTGATATGTTTGAACAATTTACTGGGATATCTTTTTGATGATCGACAAAGATTGGAAACGAAGCACCTGCGTTTCTGACGTTTAAGTGCCGTAACTTGATTTCGTAATTCCTTGTAATCGGTCCAAGAACAATTCTGTTCTTTGAATTTTTTGTAAATTTTGTCTCTTGTCTTAATCATTTGTTTAATCTGCGAGTCAAACCAAATGGGAGTTTTGTGAGATGTGCGCTGACGTTTTAAAGGGGAGAAGTAATTTAGAGCATTGATCAAAGTAGATTTGAAATTTTCCCAGCACTGATCTATGCCAATTTCATATGGATTAGGCCATTGAATGTTTCGAATAGCTTGCGTCATACTTGCGAAATTCGCTTTGAAGGGATTCAATTCGGGTTTTGCCGAGGGGGCTGTTTTAAAGAGACTGACAGAAAGCGCCAGCCTAATGACACAATGATCACTGTGGCCAATAGGGGGCTGAGAGAGATTTCATCAATTGTGGGTTCCCCTCGTGATAAGCAGAGGTCTAAAATGGCAGATGATTGCTTCCTCCTTCTAGTGGGTTCGTGAATATGCTGGGTTAGATTGAGATCGTTGAACGTATCAAGGAGATTGGATGATTCAACATCACAACCATGTGTCGAAGTATATAAATCCCAATTGACATGAGGCATATTGAAGTCTCCTAGGATAATGATCGGTGACAAGCTTGTTAGGTGATGTCGTAAAGAGATGCCAATCTTTTCAGTTGCGGAGCGCGGAGATCGGTAAAATAAACCGATATTTAGTTTCTGTCTATCAGGAGAAGATACTGTTGCCCACAGATATTCGTTGTATGAATAATCTGATACAATGCTGTGCTCGATGATGGTTAACGGTTGCTTGACGTATAATATAACTCCACCTCCTTTTGAGGCGGTTCGATCCGATCGTATAACAAAGTAGCCTGGGATTGAGATTTCATTATCAGATATATCGTTGTTAAGCCAGGTTTCGCTCAATGCTATGATGTTTGTGTTCATTGAATTAACGAGACACAATATTTCGTCAAATTTGTTGTACATGCTTAAACAGTTAGAGTACATGATGGAAATATTATTTTGAGAGTAACGGCAGTGGTGTGGTGTCGCTGTTGGTGTTGAAATTGGATTGATGTTTACGTGGTGGATGCACGAATCTGTGCGGCGGAGAGTGTCGATGGAACGGTTAGACGGATTCCGAGGCTGAATCGCGTATTTACCCTTCGCCGCACAACTTGAAAATTTTTCACAATTAGATTTTTTTCACCGTTTTGAATTCTTTGTTGAAGCTCTTTCCTTGCAGATTTCAATCTGTTTCTATCTTCAGTGCTGAGGTCAGGTAGAAGTCTGATACTGGAGCCCCTTAACTTAAAGGAATTCTTGATGATTTGCTTACTAGTCTCGGGGCTATCAACAACAACTTTCAAAAGCCTTGGTTTGGTACCATCTTGTTTCTTCCCAATGCGAAAGAGGTGTATTACCTGTCTATTTTGTTCGACTGATATTTCTGTTGGGAGAACAGTTGAAAGAACTTGCTTTACTGAATCAACATAATGTTTAATCCGGATGAGACTGTTTGGACTCGGTGATTCATTTAAATTTACAATGATGAAACATTTATCCCGATCGAATGTCCGGCGTTTGTGTCGTTTAGGCTCAGATAGAATAGGTATATTGGGGTTATCAGTGTTGTTTACAGTGGAATTGGTATGATTTATCATTTGTTTGAGTGTTCCATCCATTTTATATAGACTATGGGTTGTTTGAAGACAATAAAAAGTTGGGAGTGCTGTGTGATGTGGTGCTTCTGTGTTTGTTTCCGGCCTTGGATGTGTTTTCTGAGTGATATGGAATGTTTGTTTCTGTGTATCCTTGTGAGAAATGATGGAATTCTCTAGATTTGACGAATCCAGGAAATCGGATTTAAGGTTAGATAAGGAAGTTTCAAGGGTTGTTGCCTTTACGATTCGCGATCTTGCATGTCCTCGTGTCCAAACTCGAGTAGGGGTAGATTTCCGGAATATTGAAGTATCAGATGTTGCCGTTATGTTGATCGGGGCGATTTCATTGTCTAGTGAAGGTATTGTATCTTGCTCGAATACTTCACATGTATAAGGGATATCTGATCGTAATGGTTTATCAGTGTCTTCGGTTAGTGAGCGTAGATCGTTAATAGTCTTATTTAAATTTGCAATTGCAAGAGCTGTACATAAACCACAATAGAAATTGCGACTCGTCATTGTTTGAGAACTGTCTGAGGGGAAGCTTACTTTGGTCCATATCGTGCAGCCGTGAGAGTCACATGCCACTTCATTATCTGCGTACCCAACCGACTTTGTTGTATTGTTGTGTTTCGCTTGCTTGTTGGTCTTCTTTGTCATATTTTTGTCATATAATGTGATATTGTACTGGAATTCAAATTTCCATCAATTTTTCAAACGGAAAATTCGTTATTGAATAATGGATCCGACCAACAGATTTCGTTTATTGCGGTATCAATGGAATTTGATTTAAATTTCAATTTGAAATTGTAAGAACTTATTATAATCAAGACAATTTTAAATTCTTTAATCGTTGAAGTAATCGTTGTAATCGATGTAATCGTTGTAAACCTTTTTATCTCAAACCCTTTTTTATTAATACAGATTTTTCCGCAAGCGTAGCGATCAAACACAAAGCATTGATGCGTCAAATAATTAAAAAAATATTGTACTTTTTATTTAGTACGCAGGGCGATTGCGAGCAGAACGGGCACCCCGAATGCATAAAGAAATTGAACGAGCCAGTTGTATACCAATCGTTAACCGAAGGCGTGTCAATTCCTCTACGTATGTATTTTTCTAATTGCCAATTTATGAGCAATGCGCTGAATTATCGTCACCGACGATTTACTTTCACCACCAAAACAGGAAAACACTAATGGCGCAAAATATGCCCTCTCTTTTAGTATGACTCGCTCTCTTGATACTTGCGATTTTTCGCTTTTCGTGAAATTCAAAGGCGAAAGTTGTTGACTTCGAGAGGTTACTAAAAACCTACAAATCTCTTATAAATCGTTATTCTTGTTTCATTCGCTTTCTGTCACTATTCCGTCATAAATAATCCGTCCTTCACCAATTCTTCATATACTCATGTTCGATATCTAATAAATCCACTGACGTTTGCAGATGGAAAAGTAGTAGGAAAGGTTAGAATAGTCACGATAAAAGAGTAGGACACTGGTTTATGTTTACGAAGAACTAAGCATTTATGCAGTGCTAATTTGGTTTCAGAAAAATAGTAGCCTAACATATTTTATCATTAGGCGCTACATAAGACCATTATTCGATCTTACGTGAATATGTAATCCAAGAATACAGAAATATCCGGCATTGACAGAGAAAATCTGGTATTAAAATTACGTGCAATAAATATGCTTTTCGAAGTAACACGACCTTAAAATTATTGAAATTTCATCGATGATATCTGCTGTCAAACAATTAAGGTTGATATCTGTTATCGAACAATTAAGTCTAGCAACCTTGAAAGCGTAGAAATATAACCTTTCCTGCCGTCGTTTTTTAATTGATTACTGATCAAAAAATGTTGAGTATATATTTGATAATGTTCATCGAAGTCGTACTAAAAACGATAAAATGATCAGTTGGTGTATTGAACTTGCGCCTTTTCATTACGACGTCATTCACCGACCTGACAGATTCAATATCCCTACAGACGTACTATCTAGTCAAAATACTGGTACTATTATTGGCAAGCACAAGTCGAACAATTGGATGTGTTTCACATTAATTTTTGTTATCCAGGCATTACTCGCCTTGCTCATTTGTTAAAAGTCCGTAATATTGCTTATTCTATCAAGGATATACGAAAGTCATTGCCAATTGCAAAGTTCGTGCAAGATTGAAGCCGAGATATTGCAAACCAAGTAATTGTCGTTTAATAAAAGACAGTAATCCGTTCGTACGCTTACCTAAGATTTAAAGGATCCACTTCTTACGAATTCCCATAATCGATTTTTTATTATCGCCATAGACGAGCATTTGCGTTTTTCATGGCGTACACTTGTTCCGATATGTTCACCCTTAATGTCATCAATTGTCGAAAAATATTTGTCATATTCGGTACCTCATCGTTTATTCACTCCGATCGAAACGTTCTTTCATGTCTGATCAATTGGCATCACATCGCCACAATTTGGACATCGCAACGAGTCACTCCACTCCTCATAACTTCACTGGAAACTAACAAGTTGAACAGTATAATGGAAAAGTGTGGAAATGAGCTTGATCTTATGTATCGACAGCTACCAATGGAAAGGTCAGAGTCATCGTTGTCAAACGCTCTGCACCATATACGTTCATTACTATTTACATAAACAAATTGCAGACCACACGAGCGTATTTTCAAGTTCATAATAAGATTAACATCCGGTACCAGTATGGCTACATAGCTCACAAATCCCGCCGCCCGTTATATTACACATACATGATCTTTCAAACAAATATGAAATTAACATGGAAATCGTCGATTTGCTTAAGATAAACGAGAGTACAGTGTCTTTCAAACATCTAGCTCATTATCCGCGACTCACGCTTCTTCAATAAGACTCGTTTCATTACAATCGAATTCGAGAACAATAGGCAACTACTATTTCGGAAAACGATGATATACCTTCCTTACAGAACCAAGAATACGAAGGCGAAAACACTCCTCCGGAAACGATCAAATTCGAGCAATGTCAGTGTTAATTCCAAAATAGATGGACATATCTTGACGGTGTGATATAATGTAATACACCGGACATTGAATCAAATGTTTTCATCATAAGGAAACAAAACATCCGAACCCTTGGTAATTCGTAGAGACAACGAAATCCTTTAATATACCTAAAAGATTTCATCAGACAGAAGATTTCTGAATGTCGGGGATAATGTCATATAACTGTCTTATGTTGATTGTGATTGACCTATAATAATACAAATTTATTTAATGTGGCAAATGCGTACAAGCTGTACGCTTACAAGTCCACAAACAAAAATGAAAAAGTCAAGCAGATAAATTGTTAAAATGGGATCGGATTTGTCGTTTGAAGCACAGCAGGGAAGTTGATTGGCATATATGAATGGGCAGATGATTCAACGATAGAGGAGCAGCCACCAGGAAGGAGCGGAGTCCAAAGGAGGTAGAGTAGTTTGGGACATGTAAAAGAAGGGAATTATATGAACGCAAGGAACAGTAAACAGGACGAGAATTATCAAGAAAAGGAAGGTTGAGAAATGAAAGGGTATGAAAAGTTACAAGGCGGAAAGCAACGATAAGAAGACGAATTTGAACACGACAATAAATTGTAGGCAAATCGAGAGAAGCAAGATGGTAGGATGTATGATCAAAACGACGAAGACGGAGGAGAATTCGGACAGCTGCGTTGACGATGCGTTGTAGGGAAAGAAGAGTGGATTTAGGTGAGTTGGAAAATAGACTAAGACAATAATCGAGTCTAGAAAAAAGGAGAGATGATATGAGAGTCATACAAAAAGGGAAATCGATCAATCTACGAACTTGACGGAGTTTGCGGAGTATCAAGGTAGATGAGCGTACTTTATCTCTAACGAAAGGTTTAAGTGAAAGTCGGTTGTCAAAATGGAAGCCTAGGAAAACGAGATTATCAACGATAGGAAGAATTGTAGAATTTAATGATACGGAGTGAGGTTCGAAGCCGAGGCGTCGAGGTAGGATCCACATAATTTTGGATTTATCAGGATTCAGAGAAAGGCGAAGGGAAGAAAGATGATTGGAAATTGAGAAAAGACAGTCCGAAGCGGAGACACTAAGATCGTGAATACGATAAACAGGTGCATGAGCATAGATGAGAATGTCATCAGCATATTGCATAACATGCAATAAAATTTATAACTGTTCTGTCAAATTACAATTAATAACATACAATTACAGTTCAGATCGCTACGCTTGCGGAAAAATCTGTATTAATTTGGAGTTTAAACTATCTTGTTATACATATTAACTACTTACAAAGAACCTAAATTGGAAGAACCTAAACCTAAAAACCTATACCAGAAGAACCTACACAATCTTTATTGAAATCTACACAAGAGACTTTACTCTGATAAAGTCTGAATATACATACATATAATGGTCAAACAGAGAAAGACTACAAAGCGAGGTGATGCTGCCAAGTTCGTGGATTATCAGGTTCGGTGTTCAAGTGAAGATTGTCATGTGTGGACAAGTGTTTCAGTTCCCGGGGAAAAGAAAACAGCTCTGTCTAATGCATCTTTCTACTGCGGGTACTGCTGCGCATCTTTGATAAATGATTTGAAGACGGAATCTACCCCCTTGGTTGTCGGTCTGTCAAGTTGTAATTCTCTTGGACCCATATCAGCTCCACCAATTCCAAAAAGCATAAGTGCCGGTCAAAGTAAGGAAGTTATTATTTCCAAATCTACTAAGAATGTTGAAAATTCCAGTCATAGTGATGGAAGCTATTCTAACTCTATATATCCCCCCTCAAATCTTAACTCTATATATCCATCCTCAAGTCTTGCAAATAATCCAATGAATATAGATTTAACTATAGAGGGTGAGACTGTAGCCATGGATGTTCCAGTGCATTTCCCTGATGTTACTAATGATAAAAATACATATTGTCAGGTTTTGAATCATGGTCATATGTCTGATAATGGGACTGTCAAAAAGAAGGAACAAGCGTCAACGATAAGTCAACATACACTATCCGCAGTGTCACGTGACAGTCTCGAATTGCAAATTGGTAATAATAGGAAACACACCGCTGATCGATGTAGATCTGTTATTCTGGCCAATGTAAGAGAATCTTTATTTGAGAACGCACAAGTACGTCTTAACGAGGACGTCCAGAGTGTGAGATTTATATTGACGCAGGTACTTGGTTCTTGCAATGTGGATATTGTCAAACGTGTTAAACTCGTTGCATTATTTCGACTGGGTAAGCGTGATACACTTAGTAATAGGCCGCGTTTACTCAAGGCCGTATTTAGAGAGCAGTCGCATGCTGAGTTAATTCTTCGGAATTCATATCGTTTAAAAGGATCCCATGTTAGTCTCTTAAAAGATCTTGACGCTCTTCAAAGGGAGAAATTGTCTCAAGCTAAGAAAGAACTTGCATCTCGTGTTGCACTTGGTGAAAGCAATCTATGTGTGCAAAATTTTCAAGTAGTGAGGCGACGCATTCGAATCAGTTGGTCCCCACTAGATGTATCGCCACTCATGAATGTGGAGGGTTTTGGCAAGGTCTTACAACATATAAGTGCCTAGCTGATTTTGGATCTGAAGTGTGTCAGATTGCTAGAGATGATATTATTACTCGCACTGGTGTGAATAAAAGTCATAGTGTATTTTATTAAAATGTTCAAAGCTTGTTACAGAAAGTCGATGAGCTAAAGTTTAGGATCGAGTCTGTTAATCCAATTATAGTTGGTATTACAGAATATTGGCTTAATTGTGATGTATCCGATGCTGAGGTATCCATCCCAGGCTATTCTTTGTTCCGTAGTGATCGGATAGTGGGTAGGGGTGGTGGCGTAGCTCTCTTTATGAGAGACGAAGTTAAGGTGCGCGTTTTGAGTAAGTCGTCTATTGATAGAGTTGAGAGTTTGTGGTGTCGGGTGAAGTTTGATAACAGCTCACCCATCATACTGGGTCTTATGTATCGTGCTCCTAAGGCAATATCTAAGAAACTCATTGAAGAGATAGAGTTGTATACGCGAGGAGATTGTGATACTGTGATAATTGGGGATCTGAATATGCCAGATGTTGAATGGACTTCGAATACGGTTCTTCCTACTTGTGATAGTGAATCTTGTGACCTTATGGAGTGTTTTGCTTATTGTGGTCTTGCTCAATTTGTTGATGTACATACTCACTTTTCAAGTTGTAGTTCTTCCCTTCTTGATCTTTGCCTATCGACAAACAGTCAATTAATCAGTAGTATCCAATATGATTCTCCTGTTGGTTTGTCTGATCACTGTGTAGTTAAAGTTTTGCTAAATATACAAATGAGGGTGTTTCATCATGCTCGGTACAAACGTCAGATTAATGTTTTTCGGGCGAACTATGATGTTATTACATCAAAGCTGCATAGAGTAAGTTGGCCTGATCCGGCTGTTGTCGGAGTTGACGAGGCCTGAGATCATTTTCGCGTGACGCTTTATTCTCTAATGGTAAAATTTTCACCTTTGAAGTCTAAGACTAGTCGGAAAAGCGCTCGTTGGTTTGACACTGAGCTGGCTACTGCGATGAAGGCTCGTGACTTCAGTTTCAAATGCTTTAAGGGTGGGTTTTGTGAATATGGTGTTTATAAGCAGGCGAGAAATTTCTTCAATTCTTTAAAACGACATAAGCGCTATTTATTTGAAAATAGTCTAGCTCATAGTTGTAGACATGATCCCAAAGCTCTCTTTCTATATGTGAATAGTAGTAGGAACGCTAATAAAACAATTGGCCAATATTTTGATAGCGTTATTGAAGACGACCTTGCTGAGATGTTCTCAAGGCATTTGTACTTGGACAAAGAGACTACAAACGAGTATTCTGAAGCTATCCAGAACAGTGAGACGATAAGAGGTGCTAGTGTTTCATATCCTAGTTTAGACATAGCTAATTTGATAACTCATGAGAAAGTTTTAGCTGAACTGCATCGTCTTAAAGAGACAAACTCCAAAGGTGCTGATTTGTTACCTTCGATATATCTTCGTCGAATAGCAGACTCAATATATACACCACTTTGTAACATATTTCGACAATCTATTATTGATACGACTCTTCCAAAAGAGTGGAAACAATCGATCATTCACCCCATCTTCAAAAAGGGTGATAGATCTTCAGTAGACAATTATAGACCAGTAAGTATTACTTGCTTATGTTGTAGAATGTTAGAGCGAATTATACATGGTTATATGGTCAAGTTTTATAGTGAGAATAATGTAATAGCTTCTGAGCAACATGGTTTCCGTAAGGGTTATTCGACAGTTACTAATCTACTCGCAGCACATCTTGATTGGTCAGCTAATAAAGCCGTATCAATTGCTACTGACATCATATTCTTCGATTTCTCTAAGGCATTTAACAGAGCAGACCATAGATTCCTCCTAAATAAACTAGAGAAAAGTGGCATTCCATTTTTGCTTGTTAGATGGATTGAATCGTTTTTAAGCAATCGTAGTTATTGTGTGCATGTAGATAATTTTTACTCTTCTTCGCGGCCATGTAATATAGGGGTGCCTCAAGGTTCAGTATTGGGTCCATTGTTATTTAGTGTCTACATCAACGATATCCCGGAATTTATTGATTCTCGGATGCTTTTATATGCAGACGATTTGAAAATCTGGCGGGCAATTCGTTCACCCAATGATATAGTTAAACTGCAACGGGATATCGATGAAGTCGAAAATTGGGCTCTGCTCAATAGGTTGATTGTAAATATATCAAAATGCAAACATTTACGTGTTCGTGGCGGAAATGCTCAATCTTTAGTTAATTATAGCTTTCAAAGCAGTGATATAGAACGAATGAGCAAATATAAGGACTTGGGAGTATGGATAAACAGTGATTTGAGTACCGTCACACAAACTGAACATGCTTGTTCAAATGCGTTGGGGATAATCGGTCAACTTCGACGCACTTTCATTGCACTCAATCAATTTGCCCTACGTCCGCTAATTTTTGCTCATGTGTTGAGCCGTCTTCTATATGCTGCGCCGTGTGTGTATCCCCAAAATTCAAAAGAACATATTAGTTCAGAGAGGGTACTTCATAGAGCTACCAAGCTAGCACCGCAACTGAAATTTTTGTCGTACCCTGATTGATTAAAAGCACTTAGACTTGAGACTGTCACGTGGACCCGCCGGTACATCGATATGAGTATGGTCTGGCAAATTCTTAATGATTTGGATCATCCACTTCGAGATTGTCTTCATTTGCGCTCATCCAATATCCTCCGAGGCCATGGTTTAACCCTGCGACGTGAAAGGATAAGAAAATCACGAGCTGTCCAATTTGATCGGCGAGTTGTATCTCTGTGGAATAGGCTTGGAGAGTCAACAGTGTGTAGTAGCAATATCGACGAATTCAAAAAGAAATTACGGATGGACGATGCCATGGGGAAAGCTGCTTTTCCGTATTTGTGATACTTTTATTATATTTTCTTTTTTTCTGCAGTGAACCAGCCAATTAAGCCATGCTTTTATGTGCTGTTGAAACATTAATAATAACATGGAAGTTAAATTTATGAGAAATCGAAGACAAATCACCAAGAAGAAGAGAGAAAAGTATAGGGCCTAATACGGAGCCTTGTGGAACACCGGACAGAATGGACGAAGGATGGGAGAGAGAAGAGTTAGAATATACGCGAAATGTACGGTTTGATAGATATGAAGAAAACCATGATACAGTGGGTAAAGAGAAGTCATAATCATGACGAAGGTGATGGAGAAGAATCGAGTGATCGACGTTGTCAAAAGCAGACGATAGATCAAGAGAAACTATGACACTACATAATTTATGATCGCGCGATATGAGTAAGTCGTTATAAACTTTAAGACAAGCAATTTCGGTAGTAATTAGAGCGAAAAGCGGCTTGGAAACGAGGAAATAAGTTGGGGGAAAAGAGATATGTATTAACTTGCTTAAGAACGAGACGCTCAAGGAGTTTAGAGAGGGTTGGGAGAAGTTAGATAGGACGGTACGAAGATGGTAGTGAGGAGTCGAGAGATTGTTTTTTGATGATAAGACGAACAGTGGCGCATTTCCAGATGGAAGGAAATGTACGGCTACGGATGGACGAGTTGAACAATGTGGTTAGGAAGGGTAAGATAAAGGAGCAGATATTTTTAAGCAAGTGAGTGGGAATTGTGTCAGAAGGAGAGGTTTTATTAGGTATATATGTGTTCTTTTCGATTTGCTAAATAAAGCTTATTAAATCAGATCATTGAGTTAATCTACATCCGCATCCAACTTCGCTTTCTCCTAACTTTTAGTCTCATCGCTGTTAGCTCTCCATCGTTTCAACCCCCCCATTCTTAGTCAACAATCGCCCACCTCTCTCTATCAATGCGTTCCCGTAATTGCCTCTTACTCCACATTCCCAATTACTCAAACTACTACGGTCTGCGATCCTTCCTCGTCGTCGCCCCTTACCTGCTCTCGACGTCCGCCGCACTCCCTCCTTTATCACATTAAAATAGCTCCTCCGTTCCCACCTTCTCGACACATGACTTAGGTATTTTGTTGTAGTCATGCAAGCGTGCGATGGCACGCATTTGCCTTAAAAAATAAATCCTTTTCTTTTTAATAAACTTTAATGCTTTATTGATTATTAATAAAGATACGAAAGACTTTCAATACAATTTTTTTAGTTAGCACGAACAGAAAAGTATAAACCTGCATGCTTCTTTACAACCTTCGTCAGGAAGCTTAACTCTGAATGTGCCTAACACAGACGCCTAGCCTCCAATGAGGCGTTTCGACTTTAGTCTCTTCATTACTACAGGGTGGTATCCTCAGTGTGCCCCTGTAGCTACACAACTTCGACAGTGCTTAATCCTCAGTAAACCTCTGAAATGAATTCATTAATAATCAAAATTTTGTTTTTATTTTTTATTAATTTATTATTTAGTTTTATTTTAACTTGGAAAATAGTTTTGATGCCACTTAATATTTTTGTAAAATAAATATATTTCCTGTTCCTTTATTCAAGTAAATAGTCAGCAAGTTAACACGCTATTTTTGAATCGCACTTTTTATTGAAGATTTAATAATTTTTATTTATATTTCAAGTCAGTGGTAATATTAAAGAACAAGAGGAATAATTAATTTCCTGCAGATGACACATCATTTCGATGAATATTAATATTGTCTTCAAAACATTTATTTTGAGTGCTTTTACATCAGTGCTATTATACGCGAGACAATTTTTTCTCCACCTTCTGTTTTGCATATTATCTTGAGTACGGCATGTTTTAATCTCAGGTGATTTTTTTAATTTTTGAATATTTTATGAACTTATGGCGATTTGTTATGAAAACACGAACTCGATGGCATTCTTGTTTTTAATATTGCCGTTTTCATTCTTGCTTTTATATAATATAAATTTATTTAATGTGGCAAATGCGTACAAGCTGTACGCTTACAAGTCCACAAACAAAAATGAAAAAGTCAAGCGGATAAATTGTTTAAATGGGATCGGATTTGTCGTTTGAAGCACTGCAGGGAAGTTGATTGGCGTATATGAATGGGCAGATGATTCCACGATAGAGGAGCAGCCACCAGGAAGGAGCGGAGTCCAAAGGAGGTAGAGTAGTTTGGGACATGTAAAAGAAGGGAATTACAGGAGAGTATCAAGGTAGATGAGCGTACTTTATCTCTAACGAAAGGTTTAAGTGAAAGTCGGTTGTCAAAATGGAAGCCTAGGAAAACGAGATTATCAACGATATTAAGAATTGTAGAATTTAATAATACGGAGGGAGGTTCGAAGCCGAGGCGTCGAGGTAGGATCCACATAATTTTGGATTTATCAGGATTCAGAGAAAGGCGAAGGGAAGAAAGATGGTTGGAAATTAAGACAAGACAGTCCGAAGCGGAAACACTAAGATCGTGAATACGATAAACAGGTGCATGAGCATAGATGAGAATGTCATCAGCATATTGCATAACATGGAAGTTAAATTTATGAGAAATCGAAGACAAATCACCAAGAAGAAGAGAGAAAAGTATAGGGCCTAATACGGAGCCTTGTGGAACACCGGATGGAATGGACGAAGGATGAGAGAGAAGAGTTAGAATATACGCGAAATGTACGGTTTGATAGATATGAAGAAAACCATGATACAGTGGGTAAAGAGAAGCCATAATCATGACGAAGGCGATGGAGAAGAATCGAGTGATCGACGATGTCAAAAGCAGACGATAGATCAAGAGAAACTATGACACTACATAATTTATGATCGCGCGATATGAGTAAGTCGTTATAAACTTTAAGACAGGCAATTTCGGTTTAGTAATTAGAGCGAAAAGCGGCTTGGAAGGGAGGAAATAAGTTAGAGGAATAGAGATATGTATTAACTTGCTTAAGAACGAGACGCTCAAGGAGTTTAGAGAGGGTTAAGAGAAGTGAAATAGGACGGTACGAAGATGGTAGTGAGGAGTCGAGAGATTGCTTTTTGATGAGAGGACGAACAGTGGCGCATTTCCAGATTGAAGGAAATGTACAGCTACGGATGGACGAGTTGAACAATGTGGTTAGGAAGGGTAAGATAAAGGAGCAGATATTTTTAAGCAAGTGAGTGGGAATTGGGTCAGAAGGAGAGGTTTTATTAGGTAATGACAGCCGAACCGAAGAAACTTCATCCAGACGAAACGGGAAGAAGGTGGAATAGTTCTGGGAGGGAAGTATTTAAAGAGAAGAGTGGGTACAAGGGGGCTATGGGTAGTAGGGAAAGTAAATTAGATAGTTTAGTTTGTAGATAAGAAGAAAATTCATCAGGATTTATATTACAAGGGTAGATGATCGTGAAAGAATTGAGTTTAAGATTTTCCAATGAGATTTAGAGTTGGAAGATGACTCGAGTTGATTTCGCCAAAAGAGAGTACGTTTAGTACGTATAAGAATGAGATGTGAACGGCGTTGAGAAAAGTAGGAATCACGAAGATTTGGAGGGAGTGAGTCGGGTGAACGTTTAAGAAAGCGTTTATACATACGAAAAGTGTGACGGAGTCGACGCTTAGAAAGACTACAGTCATAATCGAACCAGGGAGTATGGCGCAAGCGCTGGGAACGTCGAAGTCGACTAGGCAGAAGGTTATTGAGGATCGACGTAAGTTCAGAATCAAACAGAATGCAGAGATCATCGGGAGAGAGATAGTTAAGAGGAAGTGAAAAGAGTGAAGAATTGAGTAAGGCTGTGCAGAGAACAGGGATATCGAGAAGCTTCCAGGGTCGACTTGGTGTAGATAAAGGTAAAGGCGGAGAAGGAGGATGGGGACTAGTTAGAGTAAGAGTGACAAGGAAATGATCGGACAAACCAGGATCAGTAATTGACAAGGATGTATAGTCATTGAAGCAGTTAGGAACAGCAATGATGTCGAGAGCACCGCCGAGAATATAAGTTGGGCTTGTTGAAAGTAATTTATAGTTAAAATCAGAAAAAAGATTAGTTAAAGTGATAGAGTCAGAGTCAGACGGGCGATCAAGACGAATGTTAAAGTCACCGAGAACAAAGAAGGAGTATAAGACAATGAACAGTGAGACATTAGATCTGCAAGGTCGTTAAAGAAGATACGTGATGGGGCAACTGAACCTGGACGGTATACAATCACAAGTTCCAGAGGGAAAGGCGTTGATAATCTGCATATGAGTAATTCGAACGAAGTGTAACGAATGTTAGCGTTGATTTTACGTAAAGACATTGGGTGACAAGCAATGGCAACAATACCGCCATGGTTAGACGCAGTAGATTTATGAGATGTAATTTGACGAGCTGATTCAACTAGAGAACAACCAGAGCGACATAGAAGACGAATAGCAAGATCGTCGGAGTCAGAGTGCCAGGATTCGGTAATGCAGAGAATATCGATAGATAATTGATCGAAGATATCGAGAAGCATATCAGCTTTATGAAGAATGGAGCGAGTATTGAATAGACTAAGACGAAAAGTATGCTTAGGAGCGAGATCGACTAGCGAAGAAGACAAGGGGGAGATATGGGACGCCATCGAATTTTTGGCCTTGTGTGAAGAACGTGAAAATTTCCGTTGATTTTACGTATAGATAAGGATGACTCGCCGTTTGTTTCACGTCGATGTTTTTCAATGCGAGCTAAATTGAGCTGGGCAATATCAGAAGGGGAGCGGTCAGGAAAGATACGGCAAGTAGAGGAAGTGGTAAGAAGTTTAAAACGTTGGGAGAGTACCGAAGATGCATGTGAACTATGTCGGAAAACGATTTTTAAGAGTGGAGGACTGAGATGATTGGATTTAGTGGATTTGTTTAAACGAATAAAGGATACAGGAGCGATATTATTGAAGAGTGATGGGTTATCATAAGGAAGAATGGTTGCTAGGATAGACCTGAAAGCAGATACATCATCATCGAGGCGAGATTGTGGAGAAGCAGATTCGGAAAGCTTTAAGTTTGATATGATTATACAGCGATCGCGCGAAGGAAAACGATTTCGTGGAAGTGGTGGACGGACAGAGCTGGTAGGAGTCGAGGTAGATGAGCAGATAGAAGTGGAAATGACAGGGGTGCTTGATAAAGAATTAATATTGGTTGGAGCAAGTGTGACAGGAGCGGGGTGTTGAATCGGTTGATCAGAGATGTGACTGGATATGATTTTAAATGAAGGATGTAAATTATTTGGAAGTGTTACGTGGGAGGTAGAGTAAGGAGAATTAAAATAGGTTGGGGCATGAGTGACAGGAATGGAGTGTTGAATCAGTTGATCGGAAATGTTACTGGAAATGATTTTGATGGCAGGGTGTAAATTATTGAGAGGTGATACAGGAGAGGTCGAGTAAGGAGTACGTGAGGAGAATAAAGAAGTTTGAGATTTATTAGATTGGGGGAGGAATAGGAAAGAGGTGGTACGAGATGAAAAGTTTTACCGTTAGCATTGTTAGAATGAGAAAGATTAATGGAAGTTTGGTACGTAGTTGAACGAGGAGTGTGTGAGAGAGTAGGTTCAATAATGGGATTATATGATGCGAAGTCAGGTGTTGATGCGAGGGAAACATCTAAAACAGCATTGGTCTGAGTGGTCGTGTGTGATACAGGAGTAGATGAGCAGGATAACTGTAGTAGTCGTACTGATGTACAAAAACCGCAAGTGAAATGTTTACGTTTATACACCGAGTGGTCGGATATTTTAACACGAACAAGTGTCCATACATCGCAATCTTTGGAATCGCATCCAACTTCAAAGCTGATATAACCATCATTGCATTCCGATGTGGAAGATTCTTGATCAGAAACAGGGATCTGAGATCGCGCTTTTTTAGGCATGACCTTTTGTCGATAGATTGAGCTCAATCCGCGAGCGTAGCGAGCGGAACTGACAGGAATAATCTGGAACTGACAGGAATAATCTGGAACTGACAGGAATAATCTGGAACTGACAGGAATAATCTGGAACTGACAGGAATAATCTGGAACTGACAGGAATAATCTGGAACTGACAGGAATAATCTGGAACTGACAGGAATAATCTGGAATGTATGTTTATTAGAAATCAAAATTTTTTTAAATATTGTTATCTTTAACAATATTAAATTCGTTGTTAAATATGGGTATGCTTTTTAATTAAAATTTTTCTCTTGATCATCAATTATATTTCTAGGATTAGAGAACTTTCAAAATGGTTCATACAATGGAGCAACATATGGAAAATACTAGTTTGAAGAAATGAACGACTATCAAATTTAAGCACTGTATCCTTATGTATGACTAAGTGGAAATGTATGAGTCGTTGAATGAGTCGACTCATTGAATGAGTCGCTAAAATTTAACGAATGTAAAAGATAATTCAGAGCAATGACACATTGGCAGATTAGGAAAAACTATTTACATAACAAAACAACCTAACAATTCCGTTCATTTATTCAACAATCAAATGATCTCATTTTATCTTATATGATCTATATTTTATCTGTAATACATGTCCCGCTAGCTGCTATCTTTAAATCCTCTCTAAATACATACTACCTTCCAACCGATTAGACTAGAGTTATCATAGTCAAATTTTGAAGAAAGAAGACAGGTCGCAAGTATCCAACTATTCCCTACCAACCTCACTTCCATAGTTTGTAAGGTGTTAGAAAAATTAATTCTTCGACGGTCTGTTTTTTTTCTTGAATCAAATAATGTTCTTAACATTAGGCAACATGGATTTAGACCGAATCACTCAACGATCACCAATCTAGTAGAAATAAGAGCTAGTTGGGTAGACTCAATAAAACGAGGCATACAGATGGATGTGATCTTTATCGATTTGTCGAAGGCATTTAACAGAGTTATTCCGAGTATTCTTGTTAATAAGTTATATAGCGTCGGAATTAGGAGCAAATTATTAAACTAGTTACATTGCTCCCTTACTAATCGCTCATGTGTAGTGCGTATTGATTGATATTATATGAGTACACTTTGTTATCATCGGGTGTCCCTCACGGTTCCGTCATTATCCCCACTATTTAACATATGTTAATGATATCACCGCTAATCTAACACCAGAGTATATTTATGTACGCCGATGATTTAAAAATGTGACGAGGAATTCGCGATTACTCAGATGCTAAAGCATTACAACAAATAAGAGTGATAAAGTAAGATGCCAATATAATATGTAATATGTCAATGTAATATGTCAATGTAATATGTCATCTTACTTCACGATAAAGTAAGATGTCAATAGAATAATAAAATATTAGTGCACAACGAATTAATTTGTATATCACATTCTTCCACTACATAGTGGTCTTTTAAATACGAAGGAAGATTCCTTCGCCGATCACTTCTGCGAATTTCATTTGTAGATTCATCAGTCGTTGTGTTACTCAACGATCGACCCATCTCTGGTTCTGAAAGAAATGAGTTCGTGTCTGCGCTGTCAACGCCTAATGACCTTGGATCTGTATCGTTGTATGACTTAATATTTTCTTCACTTAGTAGATCACTTATAAGAGTGATGTAAATAAAGTAAGATGTCAATACAATAATAAAATATGAGTACACATCAAATTAATTTATATATCACAGCTAAGGGACTTATGATTAACACTCGTAAATGTAGCCACATGCAGATTGGTTCGCCAATTATTTACGCATCATATCATATAATAATATATGTTTCCGAATTCACAAGCACAGAAATCGCCTGCATGAAAGTTTACAAGGACTTACTCATTTCTCAAGACAAGGCTCTATATAGTATTCTCATCTCCCTCGACCTCTCCTCTGCATTCGACATTGTCGACCACTCCGTCCTCCTTTCTCGTCTTCTTTATGATTACGGCTTTTATTCCTCCTCCGTAGCATGGTTTGCCTCATATATATCCGACCGTTCCTTTAGCGTCTGTTCTAATTCATCATCCTACACTCTCATCCCTATTTTTTGCGGGGTCCCACAAGGTTCAGTCCTAGGTCCCCTGTTTTTCTCTCGTCTGCTTGGCGATCTCTCTCTGTTTATCAAACCTTACTCCTTTAAAGTCATGCAATACGCCGATGACATCCTCATCTATGCTCATTCACCCGCACATCGCATACACGATATCGGCATTTCTGCCTCCAACTGTCTTTCTTCTATCTACAAACGTCTCTTCAATCTCCATCTCGTTCTAAACCCCGACAAGTCCAAAATAATATGGATCCTCCTTCGTAAACCAAACATATCTCTTTCCACTGTATATTTTGTCTCATCGACCATCCCCATAGTCCACAATCTTACTTTCTTAGGCTTCCATTTCGATGATCACCTTTCCCTTAAACCCTTCGTCCGTGACAAGGTCCGCTCGTCTAACTTAATTCTCCGTAACATCCGCCTTATCCGCCCCCTTATCGACTTCCGTTCTGTATGTCTCTTCTTTCATCGCTTCTGAACCCTAAAATCGATTACTGTATCAGCCTTTTTGCCAATTCTCCAAAATCTATAATTCTACCCTTACAACGAATTATCAACACCGTCGTTCTAGTGCTCTTTCGTCTCCGTCGCTTCAACCACACATCCACATATTTTGCCCAACTCTCCTGGCCCATTATCCACATCCGCATCAAACTCCACATTCTCGTAATTTATCGTCTCATCACTGTCGGATCTCCATCGTTCATCAACCTTCCTTAGACGACACTCGCCACACCTCGCTATCGCTGCGTTTCCGTCATACCCTCTTACTCCACGTTCCCAATTAATCCAACAACTACGGTCTCCGATCCTTCCTTGTCGCCGCCTCACTCGCCTGGAATCAGCTACCACTCGACGTCCGCCGCGCTTCATCTTTTATTGCATTCAAATGCCGCTTATGTACCCACCTCCTTGACACATTTATATTTTTTTTGTTGTGGTCATGTAAACGTGCGCCGGCACAAATTTCCACGTAAAAAAATCTTTTTTATATGATGGCCGTACTTGTGTGGTCTATATAATAGATAATATATATATATATATATATATATATATATATATATATATATATATATATATAAAATACATTATATATAATACATTATATATAGCACATTATATAGTACAATAAATTATCAAAATAAATTTCCCGAGCAGGTCATTAATCTGTAAAAAGAATAAAACAAACCGATATATACATATATAATGGTGTTGCTTGATAGACTGGACTCCGAATGACTACTTTCAGTCACCATGTCACTTCTAGACGACCACTTCAACATCGAAATGATGGAGCACCCGGCAATACTCATTTGTAGAATGAAGGACACACTGGTCATTTCGGTTGCCTCTGTGTCATTGTGAATGAATGCGTTTCTGACCCTGCTTAATTGACTGAGACTTATGCTCTTTACCAGGTCGAATTACTGTGTGCGGACCATCTTCAAACACTAAGCAGATGTTGTTGATGAATTTATTTAAAGTGGCAAATGTGTACCAGCTGCACGCTTACAAGTCTACTAGCTAACAACAAATAGAGCAAAAGTCATACAGATAAATTAGCTAAATTGTTTAAATGGGATCAGATTTGGTGTTTGAAGCACGGCATTGAGGTTGATTGGCGTAAATGAATGGGCATATGATTTCACCAGAGAGGAGCATCCACATGGCAAGAGCGGAAGCCAAAAGAGGTAGAGTAGTTTGGGACATGTAAAAGTAAGGGATTACGAGAACGCGAGGAACAGTAAACGACGAGAATTGTCTAAAAAAGGAAGATTGAGCAATGAAAGTGTATGAAAAGTTACAAGGCGGAAAGCAATGAGAACAAGACGAATTCGAACACGACAATAAATGTTAGGCAAATCGAGAGAAACAATATGGTGATATGTATGATCAAAAGGACGAAAGCGGAGGAGAATACGGACGGCAGCGTTTACAATGCGTTGTAGTGGAAGTGGAGTGAATTTAGGTGAAATGGAAAATATACTAAGACAATAATCAAGTCTTGAGAAAATGAGAGAAGATATGAGAGTCATACAAGGGAAATCGATCAATCTACGAATATGACGGTGGTTGCGGAGTATCAAGATAGATGAGCGTACTTTATCTCTAACGAAAGGTTTAAGTGAAAGTCAGTTGTCGAAATGGAAGCCTAGGAAAGCGAGATTGCCAATGATAAGGATGAAGTTTCCAAGCCGAGTCGTCGAGGAAGGATCCACGTTATTTTGGATTTATTAGGAATCAGAGTAAGACGAAGATAAGAAATATGATTGAAAATTGTGGCAAGGCAGTTGGAAGCAGAAACACTAAGATCATGGATACGATAAGCAGGTGCATAAGCATATATAAGAATGTCATCAGCATATTGCATAACGTGGAAATTAAATGTATGATAAATAGAATATCAATTACCGAGAAGAAGAGAGAAAATCAAAAGGTCTAATACGGGGTATCGCCTACGTGGTGGATGGCTAACCGCTTATGTTATTATTATATGTCGACTTCCAAGGGAGCTGAAGCTCGTAAGGAAGCATCACATCGAATAAAACAGAAAAAACGTAAAAAAACATCAAGAGTTCACGATGTCAAGCTTTAGGCGTTCTTTGAATTGCACAGCAGAAGAGCTGTTGATTACACCAAGTGATAATCCATTTCATCGTTTACAGACGCGATCCATCACTGTCGTGCAATTTGTTCGATGCTTTGAGAGATGCTTCAAACATAGCTCGTGTCCACGTAATATTGAGGATTCACGAAGACAGAACAGCTGCTTACACGGATGGTTAGGAACGCGCAGTGACATCCACACCTGTGTAAGATCTGCAATTAACAGATCACATTCAATAGATCTTATACCCAACGTCTATAGTCTAACTGGATAAGGAATAGAGCGAGTTGCTGGAACCAAGTGCTTGACTCTTCTCAAAATGTTGTCGAATTCACTCTATTCTGATTTCAGTTGAGGGTGTGTCGCGTGAGATGCATTAAGCATATGTGATTTTAAGAGACTCGAATATACAATGCGTAAAGCCTTTGGCTCAAGTGGTCTAACGTTTCGATGAACAAATCCTAAAATTCTACGGCATTTTGCAATAATCGCAGAAGAATGAAGACAGGATTTTAAATTGGAGGAGATAACAACACCTAGATCAGTAAAGTAATTTACTGATTCGATAACTGTTGAGCTGAATTTATAAGAAGGGAAAGGTAATCGGGATTGGCCAATTCTCATATGTCGACATTTACTAACATTGATTACTAAGCCGTGTGATGAACACCAACTACTAACTTTATCCAAATCTGATTGTAGTAGGAGAGAGCTAGAACAACCACGAAATAAAGGGCACACAGTTTCATGTCATCAGCATTTAATAGGCATTGGCATGTAACATTTTCAGCGATTTCGTTGATGTAGATATTAAACAAAGTGAGACTAAAGATACAGCCTTGTGGAACACCTTGAGTGAGATAAAACCATTCAGAAATAGACTCACCAACTCGCACAGCAAAGGAACGTCTACTCAAGAATTCACGTATCCAGAGACAAACTTGTTTTGAGAATCCATTATTTCCAAGTTCCCACAGTAAAATTGGATGAACGACCCGATCAAAAGCTTTCGACAAATCAACAAAGACGACATCAACCGGCATCCCCTGTTCGACAAAACCGAACCAGCTTTCGCGTGCTAATGTTAGATTAGTTAAAGTTGAGTGATGTTTTCTAAACCCATGCTGTTTATTAGACAAAATATTTAATTTGTCCAAATGAGAAGACATATACCTCAGGATCAGTTTCTCCATCACTTTGCAAGCAATACACGTCAAACTTATTGGCCGATAATTTTGAGGATTTACCTTATCCCCCTTTTTGAAAACTGGAATGACTAATGCTCTCTTCCACATATCTGGGATTATGCCAGTTCTCAAGGACGAATAGTAAATATCAAAAAGCGGAAGATATATATATATATATATATATATATATATATATATATTCGATGCAACTTTGGGTAATAGTATTAGAATCCTGGTAATGGAGAGAAGAATTGTCTATCGTAATGTTATAGTCACATAGGGAAAATCGATTGCGAGTGATACAAAAGTTCTTGCAAAGATATTGGCAATGGAAAGAGGAGAAAACGATTTTCGATCACCATCAACCAGACAGTTGATTGACGAAGATACCCTCTTACGGTTGCCAAGTAGTTGAAAAAGTCTCTTTTGATCGACATGAGACAAGGAACATATGGCAGCAATGAATTGATGTTTCTTCTGACGTTTAAGAGAAGTCACCCTGTTGCGAATGGTAGTATAAAATCTGAAGGATCCGAGTCCACGCTTAAATAGTAGGAATGCATGATCACGTTCTCTGACAGCTCGCTTCAACTCACTGTCAAACCATTTGGGTTTGGAGGATGGTGGTTTACGTGTTACGCAAGAGGAAAGGCGTGAAGTTGATTAATTAATGTTGTGTGGAGGAATGACCAGGCACATGAACACCGACTGTTCTAGCACAAGGCCATCTTACTAGGCTCAGCATTTCATTAATTGTATCGTAATGTGTGTTCATAACACCAATCGTTTTTTAAAATTGACCGGACGCGAAATATGACCAGGTAGGATGATACGTAAAGTGCAGTGATCGCTAGAGCCTAATGGCGTACCGCAACTTAATGACTCAACGACAGAATCATTGGTACACAGGCAAAAATCTAGCAGGGAATGACTTTTATTACGGATACGAGTATTACAATGGACAAGCTCTCAGAGTGTGAGCTAATTGAATACATCAAGTAAGGCTGATGATTCTTCATCACACCCCTGGATCGCGGTATAAGAGGCCCAATCGATATTTGGAGTGTTAAGATCTCCGCAGATTAAGGTATCCACATCGCCGGAACAGTGACGTTTCAACGACTGGATGATGAGTGGTGTTTTTGATTGAGGACTACAATCAACAATACAAATGCGATAGACCTTACCTCGTTCCTCCGTCACTTCAATCCACAAAAGCTCATTTCCATAATCGTCAGAACACGACTCTATTACGTTATAAACAAGATTGTCGCGTATATAAGTAGCTACACCGCCACCTCTAGAGATTTTTTGATCACAGCGAACTATCGTATAACCGTGAATACCGACTTCAGAATCCAGAATATACAATTTATCCAAGTTTCAGTGAAAAACAGCATGTCGAGATTTTCATGATGTACTATTGCTTTGATTTCATCTAACTTGTTAAACAAACTCAAAACATTTGAATAGAGTATGTAAATGCCAGCTTTGGTAGATGTACAGGGAAACTTGTGAACATTTGATTTTTGAGAATTCATACAATCGAACAACGAGGATAAATACGGATGATTGACCGTTAGTAGCGAGTTACAGAGTCTACAGTTGTGTTGGGAATGCGTGCGACACAGATACGTTCAATGTCATGTAATGAAATGTCTTGAGAGCTGTTTATAAAAAATCGAGTGGACACTGCGTAGCACAACCTGAAAATTTCGGATTATAAGATTTTCTTCACCTTCAATTCGACGTTCGGCCATCTCACGTTTGGCAGTAAACAACTGTTTTCTGTCCTCTGGAGATAAATCTTTCAAAAGACGAATACTCAAACCTCTTAGAAGATGACTGTTTCGTTGTATAAGTGAACTCATTACGGTGAAGGCAAGAACAACTTTGAGTAAACGAGGTCGACTATCTGATTCTCTTTTACCAAGGCGAAATAAATTTACTACACGCAAATCCTTTCGAACTGTGGCAGATCAGTTTCGCAAAGCACATGAGAGGATTGATTTAACTGCATTGACATCATGCTGAATACGTAAGTCATTGTTAACGGCAGATGACTCGATGAGGTTTGCAATAAGCACACAGTAAGCCCTATCAGAGAGTGTGCGCAAAGAAAGGTTAGAATTAGAATGAACTCTCTTACTATTAGGAATGATATTCTGTTACGAAGATGGCAAGATAGAAGTCAGCTGTAAATTTGGGCGGTGTGACGTAGGAACTGGCATTAGCTGAGCTAAATTTACAAGGGACCCAATACCACGTTGATTATCTGATGATAACGTAGAAATGCAATGAGGGGTAGAGATGTAAATTAATTTATCTGATACGACCAAAGAAATACTGTGTTGCAAATGGTCAATGACAGTATCATCAGAAGATTGAGCTGATTGATTGAGCAAAATTGAAGGATGTATAGTAATACCTGTAGAAGAGATGGGAGATTTGGCATTCTTAGAGGCAATCGAATGCTGAAGAATTGGGCATCGAGGTTGAAACTTATTACAAGACGAAGAGACATGTATGGACATCGATGCATTGCCAGATAGTTTCAATATATTTGTCTTGAGACTCTCTATTTCACTCTTCATCGTATTTATCATCTTAGCAGAACAGTAGCCGCAGTAGAATTCGTTGTCCGCAAGGCAAGATGCCTGGGATTCTGAAGTCCAAATACTTACCCACGTGTGACAATCATTGTTTGAGCAAAGGACTTGTTGTTCAGATCCATTAGAAACATCTCTAACATCAGTGTTGGACGCGACATGGTTGGAAACTTGAGACTTTTGTTTTTTCCGACCCATTTGTATATAGTCGTTTGATTCGTGATAGTCGTTTGATTCGTGATAGTCGTTTGATTCGTGATTTGATTCGTTTGATTGTTCTAAAAATCAATGAGGACTAAGAATCCGCGACCAGAAAGTAACTTTTCTGACTCCTGAGAGATGTGCAATCCTCTCTTGAAACAGCTGGGTATCGATGATAAATCTCTCTTCTTTCTAAACGCGTCGCTTGACTTAAGTATATTGATTTATTTTGAACATATAAACGCCGATCAATGAAAACTGGAGATCAATGAGAACTGTAATTAGTGTAAGAATTTTAATAGCCAAGACTTTTGTTTTAATGTCTAGATAAACTTAACTTTTGTTAAACGTCTATATTTAATGTTCTAGATATTTTTTTTGATTTCTGACATTTCTCATGTATGTGACCCTAATTGTTCCTTTGTAAGTATCAACTTCCATATCAAATATGAATATATTGGTATTAATTTTTGTGTTGTATATCATTCTCCATTCATGGTCACAGATTGTGATCTCCTAAAATCCAATTTTCAATCAGTATGCCTCTGTTTACATTTTATTCTCTTAGGATATTTTGATCTTCCACGTTCTAATTGGGAAGTTTCTCTATTTCATGATGGAAGCGCTGTTGTCCAGAAATTTCTGAATTATTTTCTGATGAGCTTCTGCTAATCTAACACGTTCAACAGTCGACTTGTTTCCCATCGAGAGTAGGCTCTATGCTATTAGTTGTTTACCAAACTGTTGATGACATAGTTAGTGTCGATTATCTTTCTCCTGTGAATATAGAAAATGTTTTAACTTCCTGTTAGTGTTACCCTCTCAGGTTTTTGACAACATATAGAGTATCAATGAGCACGATTTACGATTACCTTTTGTAATCTATAGCAAATCTCATTGCAAACTATAGATATGTCAGAAATCTTTGTTTTAGATTAAAAGCTTCAAATTGCGATAAATTTGAATCTGTAATCCTTAACGGGGTGAACCGCAATCCCACATTATTCTGGTTCTATGTTCGTCGTAGCAGAACGTTCAGAACTTAAATCTAAATTGTACACACATATGAAGGTCCATTCTTAAGTAAAAAATGACATTATCGAAATTCTTGCTTCATAATTTTCATTACCATCGAATTTTTCACATTCACCATTCAATTCGCATGGCTGTTTAATACCACATAATTTCTATTTTCTTCCAATATCCACCGAGAAAGTTAAAGTGACTGTTGCTCGTGCCAAACCGTACAGTACTTCCGGCTTTGATGATATATCTTTAATTCTACTCAAGATCAAAAATTCAAGCAGAATAGTGAATACACAACGACTATTGGAATTACTACGAGCAGTTAACGCGGGAATCTTAAGAATTTGATATTTAATGGCATAATGTAACGGCAGGTGGATTTTTCAGGTAATAAGTTGATTACTACTACCATTCTCGACAACTTAGTGTTTTAACTTCTGATGATGTACTGGGCGCGGGGGTACTCCCCCAATCCACAAGCCTAAAAATCTGATTATAATTAAACTTTCACAGCCTCAGGAAAGGCACAAATTGTTCAATATTTTTCTTGGTACTTTCGTAATCAATTAGACTAATCGAGTTGTGTTTGAATCGGTAAAATTATATGAAACGGAAATAAAAGTGTCTTTCGCAACTAGTGATCTGGCAAAGGAGTACGATCTATTTTTCAATTCCAATCTAAAGCATTTTGGCACTATTCAATTCAAGCCTATAGAGGCTTCACTGAAGATCAATCATATTCCTCCACATCTAGAGGATAAGGATGTGGAATCTCTAAAAAAAGATCTTCAAACTCTCTACTTTCAGGCAAGTCATGAGTAAAAATGACTTTAATCTTTCGATAGCGTTCTGCTCCTCTGTAGACCAGGCGGAGGTTCTCGCTAATTCTACCTTCAATCCCTTTCTAGAGTACAATATAAAGTTTACAATACTAGATGCCGACGACCTCACCTACCCCCACTGCAATGTGTGCCAATCAGTGGGGGCACTGAGGCTCTAATTGTTCTCGCAAAAAAAACGTGTGCAGTCTGCAGCCACGACTCCTTTGAAGGCCTAATGATGGGGGTTAAATGTGGAGCTCAACCCCTCTGATCCAATTGTGGTGGTGACCACCCAGCGTGGTCCCGTAAATGCTCTTTCTTTAAGAAATACAGGAACAATTTTGCTCGTACAGCTCAATCCAAGCAAGATTCTGCAAGCTTTTCTACAGCGGACTCACGCATGTCCGATAAGAACATCCTCTACATTTTAGATTCCAACAAGAAATCAGTCATAAAACAAATGGAAGGGCTAGCGGCCGGTATTATGGCAGCATTATATTCCTCTCCTGCCGTTCCAGTGCAACGAGCCGTGCCTGAGTCCAAAAAGAGGGTGGCCTCGGCCCATGCAGTACCCCCTATCAAGATTGGCAAGCTTTTAAAGGATAAGGTCACGAGCGCCTCATCGGGAAATGAAGATAATGCGCGTGGGCAAGTTCCCACTCCGGTTAGCATTATTGGTGAAGTGGGGAACCCTTCTGCATCTAGTTCTGTCTAGGGTGGCAGCAATCCCATACAGCTGACCTAACACAATGCAGAGTATTCGTGAGCCTTTTTCACTGAATATTCTTCAGTGGAATTCAGGAGGAGCTTCTGCCCTTAGACTTCTATCTGGTAGAGATGTAGATGTTATAGTCCTTTTAGGAGACGCGGTCTATCTGTCTCCATCAGGACATTACTCGATTCATCTCTAAGCACATTTGTTCCCACTATACTCCGTACATAACCCAGCCTCACTCCTCTTCATCTCGAGGACTCTTGACCTTAGTTAAATGCTCTTTAAAATCCTCCCTTCTTTTAAATTATTCTTGTCCAGCCCTTTCTTGTTTAGTAGTTTCACTCTGTAAGAACGGTAAACGCCTCAGTCTAGCCAATATCTACATCCGTCCAGGGAAAATTCACAAGAACCGTGACCTCTTGGATAGGATAATTGACAGCGGTTATGACATTGTAATAGGTGACTTCAACGACAGAACTGGTCGTTGGATTAATGCAGCACTCCGCAGAGCCAGGAACGGTTATCTTATTCATAAACCTCCTTCCCCCACCTTTCATTGCACATCAACGAATTCACTCCTCGATTTATTACTGATCCATGAGAGGTGGTTGTTAAAATCCTTCTGTACGGAGCAGTCGCGACAACATCTGTCCACCTCTCATGATCTAATTCGTTGGCAGATAGAAGAGGATACGCTGCTTCGAAGAAGATTCCACTTTGATCCGATCAGAGTGACCTTCTTTCAGTTAGCTATCCAACGCTTCCCCCGAATTGGCAATGAGAGTTTAACCGAATTTAATTCCTATCTATCTTCGCAAGCTACCGCATTGCTTTCGACAACCTATAAAGGTCGCATGTTCAGTCCCACTCCGACAAAACTCAAGACCTTAGCATATTTGCTCCGTCTCCCAAATCTCTCTGCTTCTGCCAGGCAAGTTCTCTCGAAAGAATATAGGAGCACTAGGTATAGGTTCCAACTGGGTAAGGATAGGGCTTGCATCGCTTCCCTTAATCCATCCCAGTCTTCCTTCTGGAAGATATTCAAGAAGGAAAAGTTTGTCTATTGGTGGGATAGAGCATTTGGTTGGATAGGTCATATAGGTCTTGATAAAGTTTTGGAGGAGTCATTATCCCTACATAATTATGTAGCCACTCAATCACCGCAACCAATCTCGCCTTGGGGAGACTTCAGGAGTAGGGACTTATCTGTCACAGATATTCTCAACGCCTAAGGGCCTCTTCCGGACACTTCCAAATCCGTCACTCTACTCTCTTCTCGTGTCTGTCAGCTTTTGACAGTAGAACAAAGAAGGGAGGTGGCCGTCGCAATGCTAGTAGCCACCTATCATCTGATGTGGCCGGCATCAATATTAGTAGGTGGATTTTTATACCTAAAAAGTATCAAGTCTCTTGCTCTAAAGACCTGTGGCCCATTTCGATTCAAAATTCCCTCGTCTCTATCTACGAAAACGCGCTTGCGCGTAGAATCTGCGTTCATCTGAGTAGGCGTAATTTAATCCCACCAGGTTTCCATGGATTGGTCAAAGGTCGCTCGGTCCATTCAGCGGTTGGTGAAGTGCATCGGTTTTGTCCGGAGAATAGTCATCAACTCGCTGTGGCTGTTTTCCTGGATTTTTCCACTGCATTTGACCGCATCTCCATTCCCTTTGTTATCTCTTCTTTCAGGTCCCTCGGGTTTCATGCGAGAATTGTTAAGAGAGTGGAGATACTGCTGTACACCAAGCGATTCTTTTATAAAGACGACCCTTATGCGCGTCAGTTCTACCCTATTACAGGTGTGCCTCAAGGCTCCCATCTCTCTCCTATCTGATTTCTTGCTGCCTCCATTGAACTCTTTAAAATATTTAAACGCGAACAACGTCTAGTGGTATACGCTGATGATACCACAGCCCTGTTTTCTGGACGCAGGTGTAAAGACGTAGTCTCGGACATCAGCCGTTTCTTTTTAAGGTTAAAAGACTAGTTACCCAAGTCCAATCTTATTTTAAACTCCGCCAAATCGCAGGTGGTTGTTTCCATGGCGCCCTTGCTACAAAACGAAAACTTAAGAGATTAGTACTCTCTGTCCTCTCCTCCATTTTAATTAATCAACCCCTCCCTGTCTTCACAAGTCGAGTAAAATACATGGGGTTCATTGTTACGGTGAACTGGTCGGCGAAATCCGACTTGGATAGACTTAAACGTATCCTGAAGAGAACTGGGTGGGCCCTGAAACAGGCCCAGCATCTGTCATTAATAGGGAAAACCCAAGTGTGCCTCTGGGGCACCTGGGCTATCTCGGGATTAGTCTTCTTTTCTAGAGGACGTCCCCCAGAGCAAAGGCTAAGGTTTCTCAAGCTGCTCATCTCGCGTTTACCCAGCATAGTCCGCTCCGATTGGACTCTTTGGGGGGGGTGAATGACCCCGGGTTTTTCATTCGAAGGGCGGCGTGTTGGATTGGCTGTGGGGCTCAGATTCCACTAAACCTGAGGCTATGATGGTAGAAGACATCAGCAGAAGAGTCAGGAAGTTGTTATGACTTGTTTGCTTTTCGTTTTCTTACTTAATTTAACTTATTTATCCATGTATTATTTTGCTTAAGAAAATCTTTATTATTACTCAAGATCTTATCAAACTACTTGGCCTTTTTTCTTGTCGATATCTATCAGAATAGTCTTACCACTGGATGTGCACCCGACTTGTGGAAATCTGCAATTATTATTTCTGTTACAAAGAAAACTATTGCGACTTCTTGCAGTAATTTTACACCAATAAGCCTGAACAGTTCGATGTGCAAAGTTCTTAAAGATTAGTCGCTTATAGAATTTAGAGTCACTTAAACACTCATGTAGTTATATATAGCATCTTATCAGCACGGATTCCGTCACGGTATATCATGTCTGTCTAATTTACGTACTGCTCGCGAAATGCGGACTGAGGTACTTAGTTTTTAGCAATTCAATTGATGTAATTTTTATTGATTTTTTGAGAGCCTTCGATCGAGTTCCACATGGAAGTTCGCTTAGCTTGCTGTCTCATAATGGAGTTTTTTCGTTGCTGTGTAGCAACGAAAAAATCGCACTCTTCCATTCAGACGGTACCTCCATGCTATCCAGTGATGCCTGAAACAAGCTAGTGACCGAAGGAGCCAAATGTTGACACAACACCCTGAGTAGATGCGGATGAATATCATCAGGACCTGAAGAAGATGAGGACGACAAATGTGATAGCCTCTAAGCCACATCATCCACTTTGATTATAATGGGAGCACTAAAGCACGTAGGAAAACTGACTGTCTGAACACTATCTTCTATGATCGAACTAGCATTGTGTAGGTCAAATGAATTAGCAAACTCATTAGCAACATCAGAAGGGGAATCATGCAACTTACCGTATGATGATAATCTAGTGATTGCACAATAAGTACACGTACTTTGACGAACATATGAACAAAAGTGTTTGGGCAAGCTATTTAAAGATTGCACAATTTGGTCCTCATATTCCATACGTTTATTAATTCTGAGGCGTTTGTATGCATTGCGAGCAAGTTTGAATTGAGCAATTAAATTAACTTTGTGTCCACACTTTCTAAACAAATTGTTGCATATTTTGAGAGCTTCACGTAGACTACTGTCAAACCACAGAGGCTTCTTATGATAAGTTTTACGTATTAATCTACGCGTAGCAAAATAATCAGATATACGAATTGGTAAATCTCGATTGAGCGATAAGTAATCTAATTTCGATCAGTAATCTAATTTCGATGCCAATTAACGTGGCTAAAATAAATATTTAAAATAGAAGAGAATTTAAAAATGGCATATTTATGATTAATTGATTTTTAAGAATAAAGTGTGAGACCAAAAGGAGCGTACATGAGCTGGATAAAAATAAGTAAACCACTTACAATAAAAATTAAAGGTTTCTAAAAGGAAATATTTTTTGACTATTGAAAATTTCTGATAAAGATTATGTAAATATAATAGAAAAGTACAGTTTGAAAATCGCTATATTAATATTTCATAACATTTGTTTTATGTAGTGTTTTGCTTTCCATAGATTCTAAGTAATTAAAGTAAAAGACATTAAAAAATTATTTTAACGTGGCAAATGCGTGCCAGCGCACGCTTACATGACCACAACAAAACAAAAATGTAAATCATGTGTCGAGAAGGTGTGAACGGAGGAGGTGTTTGAATGTGATAAAGGAGGGAGCGCGGCGGACGTCGAGAGGGAGTTGATTCCAGGCGAGCGAGGCGGCGACGAGGAAGGATCGGAGACCGTAGTTGTTGGAGTAATTAGGAACGTGGAGTAAGAGGGAATTACGAAAACACAGCAATAGCGAGGTAGGGCGAGTGTCGTCTAAGAAAGGAAGGTTGATGAACGATGGGGAGCCGACAGCGATGAGACGAAAAGTAACGAGAAGAAGGCGGAGTTTGATGCGGATGTGGATGGTGGGCCAGGAGAGTTGGGCAAAATATGTGGATGTGTGGTCGAAGCGACGGAGACGAAAGAGCACTCAAACGGCAGAGTTGACATTAAGTGATAAACACCGAATATCATTAAAAATGTTCAATGTCCAATATAATTGTCTAATTTTAATATAACAAACAGCAACAAATGAGCTACAAGTTCGTGTCGCTTGCGAAATATGATAAAAAACGTCAACAAATAGAATTCAATCAAAAAGAAGTAACAAATTCCGTCTCTCGGCTTCGACGGCTTTCTTGATAGCATCCCAAGATATACTACAAGAAATATTCAGGCACTTTAATGCATTCCACTCATTAATTACCCTGATTGCAAATCGATGGTGAACAGGAATAATATATAATATATAAATATATCAAATATGTTATTTTTTGTATAATATATTAATGTAATTTATAATATTTTTATATAATTGATATAAATATATAAAACATCAATAAGTTTTTACGCGTCATGTGTCATAAATCAGTCGTTTAAAATGTCCAGCCTCATGAGTTCCTTCTAAAATAGCTTTTTAAATCTAACCGATAGCTTATCATACATTATTCTATTCATTGGATATTCTTTTAATTAATTCATTAAAATGCATTGACTTCGTTATTTTGTCGGGTTAAGGAAGCGTTAAACCTGGTAGCACGGTAATTCCTATGGTGGATTATTTTTTAAATTTTTTAAATTATTAATTAATTTTAAAAAATGTATAGTTTTTAAAGCCTTTAAATTATAAGTAAACTTCGTTTAAGTGATTGGATAACTTGTAATAATTTTCAGATCATATTGTTAAAATAATGACCTCATCAATTGGATCAGGGGTAAGTTTAAACTTCGCAATTCACCAACTTGATATTAAACTAGCATTTGTTGCTCACAGTACGATCTCAGTGCTTCACAGTTTTCTCCAGATGGAAGAGTATTTCAAATTGAATATGCATGCAAGGCTGTTGAGAACAGCGGGTAAAGTTGAAACATCAATGTTGTATCGTTTACTTTCTGCTGCCAAATCTTTTCAGAACTGCAATCGGAATTAAGTGCAAAAATGGAGTCGTTTTTGCTGTGGAAAACGTAATCACATCAAGACTCTACGAACCAGATACAATTAATCGTACATTTACAATTGATCGACATATCGGAATGGTAAGTTCAGCGATTAATGCTGGTGCACTATTTGATGATTGCACTTTTAAAGGCTGCGTGTGGCTTGCTCTCTGATTCGAAAGAGCTTTCAAAGATCGCTCGTGAGAATGCAATTTCTCTCCGTGAATTTACAGGAGAACAAACATCAGTAAAGGTAAACTTTGTATTCTTAATTACTCTAAATTGAAATTTTAATTTTTAAATGTCTGATTTCGTTGTTTGTAAATTTTGAATTTTCAGACAATAAATCATCGATGGTTTCATCGATGTTATATTTGACTATAATATCGATTTTTAGTTAGTTTATACCTGTAAATCATTAATATCTATCTTGACATATATATTTTCTTAATATAATTCCTTGGATTATGTGTCCAATTTTATGTTCTTTTTACTCAATTATAGTTTCTACTGATCTATTTGTAGTTGATCAGAATCTATCAGATTCTGATAGACTCTAGTTGGAAATCAGTTATCTGAATAATGAAATAATACATTTTATTTAAATTGTCATCACGGTATTATGTGAATTCAATTTTGCGAAATTTTATATATTTTGAATTTCGATCACTGCTTTCGATCAATTGCTAATTATCTCTGATCTGTTCCTGGAATAAGTTTATAATTAAATATTCTATCGATATTTGTTTGTATTTATGTACTACAAAACATTTTGTGTAAATTCTATATATTTCAATTTAGAAATTGTAAATAATTTAGTAAATATGTATTTGATTGCGAATAAATTATGTTTATCTAAACACGATTGACATTCAGAGCTGACATATTTTCCCATAAAATATAACTAAAAAATTGTTTTTTTTTGAATATCATCAAATGGACACATTTGATTATATTTTGGCAATCCCAAAAGCTTTTTGAACAAATAATTTTGAGTGGGATAAATCTGGGCTATATCTCCTTGTAAGTTTTACAATTATATATAATATAATTGTATATGTAAGTATATAATGTCCTTATTAGCATTGCCAAATAAACATTCTGAGATTGTATTGAAACTTGTACAGACGACCGCGTTGATGCAATTTATTGAATGTTCCCATATTTCTATCATTATGTGTTGCTGTATCCATGCATTTCGTAATACATGACATTATGTTCTCTTTGGAGTAATTTGTGCTTTAGTACGCCATTCTCAGAAACTAGGTACAAACAATACTGTACCCCATCGGTGCCTTCATTTTTCTTTTCTCTTTGAATTCATTCATTTTACTCAAATAAAATTGTGATTGTCAGCTCCTAATTTCTCATCTGGATTTAGTTTTTTATTTGCAAATAATATATTATTTTTTACCTTTTATTTTGTAAACCTTGTGATTGATGTTACGTTAATTTTAGAATCTGGCGAGACGAGTTGCCCTTTACGTTCATGTATACACTTTGTACGGCATGGCTCGACCATTTGGTTGTTCTATAATGATGGCATCATGCGAGAAGGACAAGCAACCACAGTTGTATATGATTGATCCGTCTGGAGTATGCTATGGATATGAAGCATGTGCACTTGGTAAGGCTCAGCAAGCCGCTGAAACCGAAATTGAAAAGCTCAAAGTATGTAAAATTCAATTTTTATATTAAAACGTTTTTTTGTTCGATTTGCTGATATTTAGTAGAATTAAGAATTTTTGCTTTAAAGAAATAAAAAAAACTTAAAGATAAAGAAATAAGAAACTAAATGTTTCTAACTTTTAAAAATCCTAAATGATATCTGGTAATTAATCATATCTACCCTTTTTTAGTATTAACATCTTATAAACATCATTTAATGTAAATTCCTCGAAATTAAAAATTAATAAAAATAATGACATAATTGTAAATATTGGTTCGATTATTCGAACCAATATTGAATATTCGAATCAAATAAATTGAATTTCGTAAATTGAAATATGATTATCTACATAGATCCGGTACATTTCTCCTTCATATATGACAGATGAACAATGTTTTTTCTAAGATTAATTTTAAGATCAATTTCTAAGATTATTATCTTTTTCTAAGAGATATTTCTCTTATTTCTATCGCCACAAATACTTCGTAAAGCCTTATCTTGGCAAGTTTTTAATTTCATATGTTATTTAGAATCATATGAACGAATCATTTAGGTTTTAATTTTTCAATTAATTAATAGACGTTTAGGTTTTATGTAATTGACATTTAATTACTTTTAATTACTGATTAAAATTTATATCAAAATCGCATTTGTTTAATTCGTTAACAAACAGTGTTTTTATGATATTCATTATGACATTCCTTCATATATGACAGATGAACAATATTTTTTCTAAGATTAATTTTAAGATCAATTTCTTAGATTATTATTATTTTCTAAGAGCACCATTAAGAGATATATTGATCTTATTTCTATCGCCACAAATGCTTCGTTAAGCCTTATCCTGGCAAGTTTTTAATTTCATATGTTATTTAGAATCATATGAACGAATCATTTAGGTTTTAATTTTTTAATTAATTAATAGACGTTTAGGTTTTATGTTAGATCACAGAAGTGATCCAGCGCGAACTATGCTCATGCGGACCTCAAAAAACGTTCACGTGGCCAGCCAGCTAATAGCAAATTTAAAAGACAAATACCTTCCATTATAACCTTCTACAGACTTAAAAACATAAACTTATAGAAAACTCCAATTCATAATCCAAATAACCAACTTTGATTAATGTTCATTTTTTGTTTTTTTTAATGTTATAAATGGCCTCTGTGTTCACATGGCAAGAATATATAGTAAATGTTTGTAAGTGTTTAGCTATTTTCAATTCGTATATGTTTGTCAGAATTAGAATTTGATTTGGTATAACCGGATGAACTCATGATGTTCAAAAGTTGTAAGCTGCCATTAGTTGCTAGTCAACGACTTCTACTCAGTATCCTGCATACACTTTTGGTTTCCTTACTAAATGATGAGAAGAAAAATAGCATTCATCAAATATTCATGAACTTTACCTTTTATTCACTAGCTACGTCTTCAATTTGAGTTGCAGCAGTGATTATTTTATCTTTTCTGTATTGAAATTTTTAATGTTGATATTGAAATCGCCATTTTGTTGTTGACATTTTAAATTTATTCGCAATTGTTGTGGCGAGAGTTCAGGTACAGTTTTTTTATATTTTTAGCGAAGTGAGTTAACCATGACTCAAATGGTAAAGGAACTAGCGAGAATGTAATGTTCTGTTTTTGAGTGCTAAATTCATCTTCCTCTTTAGAATTTATGCTGTACACGATGAAGTGAAAGATAAACTATTTGAGATTGAACTAAGTTGGGTAGGAGAAGGTATCCGAAATCTTTTAAAATTTTACTTATACCATATGAATAAAATGCTTTCAGAATCGAATTATAAGCATGAGAAGGTTCCTAAAGCTTTGTTTGATGAGGCAGTTAACTACGCACAGGTATTGAAGACATGTTTTTGCGTTTTGACGACTTTTATTTTTAGGCCGCTCTCGATGATAGCGATATTGAAGAAGCATGAACATAATTTTTGTTATTTAAAAATAAATTTTGGTTTTATTTGAAATGCTTTACTATTTTGTTTTGAGATTAAAAAATTATATTTCTTAGATGACTAATACAAGCTGTGATACTGCGGTTAATTTTGATAACAAAAACAAGGTAACTTAATTAGCAAATATACAATGTTAATAAAACATTGTATACATGTTTTATTTATTTAATAAATAATTATTTATTTACTATTATTATCATTTATTATTTTTAATTAATTTATTATTTAATTTATTTTTTTATTTAATTTTTTATTTATTATTTTTTTAATAAATAAAAATTTATTATTTTTTTATTTATTTTTATTTAATCTTATTTATTGTTGTTTATTTTTTTATTATTTATTATTTATTTTTACTATTATTTTTATTTATAATTTAATTATTCAATAATTTTACATTTTTATAGAATTCGATAATTAAATTAATTAATTTAATGAATTATTATTTATTTAATAAAAATATTTTATTTTAATGAAGTCAGTTAATTGTAAATGTCTATTCACAAAAAATGATAAAATATACCATTTATCTATTGGTTATACTGTAGATGCTCAACTTTCGGCTAGCTTTTGATTTTAAGTGATTACTCGTTTGGATAATGATTTTTGAATTGGTTCAAGAAAACACAATAAACTTTTTTAAATATGCTAGCCTTTGATATAAACGAAGTATTAATATTAATTTAGTCTTTGCTATTGTGACTACTTGTAGCATTATGTAACTGTATAGGAAATGAAAATGTAAATGTCTTGTACATAAAAATGAACGATACAAGATCATATTTGTGAGTTAGTAGATTCAAATTTTAAAAAATATTATAACTTTGTGAGTATTACATGTAAAAGATTATGGTTTTGTGATTGTGTGAAATAAATAACAAAATATTTTGTTATAAATTAAGCAAATAATAACAATGATGTTACAATTTTGTGATTTTTAGCAGAATAAGTTTTATTTTGGTTTTGAACTTGTTGCTTTGAAATATTATTTTGTATTTTCAATTTTAATTGAGCTTTATTTACCAAAATATGGTGTTTTTTATTAAGATATTTGTAGTGCATTCGACAATACCTCAACTTACTGAAATAGAGCATCCATTTAAGGATCATTATTGGCATACAACATTAAAGTTTAATGACATTCATAATGTTCAGTATTCGAATTTGCCATCTAAGGAGAAGTTTGCCTGTTCTCAATTTATTTTTCCCAATGTTGCTCACGACCCTGATAACATTGCTGAATATCAAACAAGACAAAGGTTTGTTTAATTTTTGGCTTATAATCTACTTAATTGTTGATTTTATAAAATTATATAAAATTTACACAATTTATTACTGGATAAGTTACTATGGACAAGTTATTATTGATCTGTGGACTTTGTTTTCCCGTAATAAAACTTTAAACTTTAATTATAAATAAATTTTGCTGGAATAATAACACTTGAATTTCAAAGATTATTTAGTTAAATAACTTATTTTGAAAACATGATGACCTCTAATCCGTATTATGATACACCTTCTGTTATTTATTAATCAATTCATAAAAATTGATTTTTATTTTCAATTTTAACTTTAAATTTAAAATTGATATAGTAATAAATTCAATAAAATCTTATATAATTGTATTATTTATCTTTATTTTTATTTATATTTAGTATAAAATACGAATACTCAGTTATGTTATCTGATTTATTAGCTTTCGGATTCTGTTCCTCAATCAATAATATTAGGTCATATGCATACTAATAATGTATTTGCTTTGATGTAATAAAACATCATATAAAAAATACAAGATTATTTTTATGCTAATGAAATTTGAATAACTGACAAATACAAGCATAACTCTGTATTTAAAAACTCTGTATATAAACATATTTTAAAACTATTTACGTGATAATTAAAAGGTTGATCGGTTCACATATTCAGATCGCTAATAGATATTTCACATATTCAGTTTATGTATCATCAAAAATAATTTACATTTTTTAAATTTAAACTTTAAATTTAAAGTTTAAATTTAAACTTTAGTTTAAATTTAATTTTTTTAGACATATAGAATGTGATTTTAATTGAATATGTTTTCTATATTAAAGCTGATACATCCTTATGATCTCTAATCCTTATTCTGATACAGCATCTGTTATTTATAAGTCAATTCTGAACAATTTACTTTTATTTTAAATTTTAATTTTAAATTTTAACTTGATATAAATATAAATTGCATAAAATCTTATGTAATTATTTATTATTTATCTTTATTTATATATCGTATAAAATACGTATAATCAGTTATCTGATTTGTTCTACTAACAAGTTATTATTGACATCTAGATTTGCTTTCCTGGTAATATAACCTTTTATTACAAGAAGGCGAGGAAACAGGAATATTTATTTGATTACAAAAATCCAATATTTCGACGCACTACGGCACGTCATCTTCATGGTCTAGAAATAAGACATTGGTAAAAGGAATTAGAAAGTGAAATTTTTTATCCATTATTCATCTGTACTTATGGTGGCAAACACAAATTTCTAGCAACTAAGTTTAAAAACTAAGATTTAATGTGATGTCTGCTTCACTGTTAGGGACTATGCAATCTTTAAAAGTCTCAAGATACATAGCTTCGATAATTTTGCGCTTTGTTTTGATAGTTTCTTTCCTCAGTGGTGTAATTAGGGTAATGTCCATTAAGTGATTATTAACACTTATGTGTTGAGAAATGGCACAAGAGGATGTATACTGTCCGTGTAATGCTCTCTTTATTACATGTAAGTGTTCTTTGGTACGGATCGCTAACGGTCTTCCTGTTTGGCCCACATATATTTTCTTACACTGGAGGCATGGAAAATTGTAGACAACACCGGTCGATTCAAATTCTGGTTTTAGTTTAAACATAATGAATAGCCTAGGTAGTAAACGAGTGAAGGGAAATATGTCATTTCTACGTAGACTGAGATTGCTACACATTAAGGAATGTGCCTTCTGGTTGATGAATGGGACCTCGATGAACTTTTTCCCTTCAATTGCATATCGTTGTCTTTGATCATTTGTAATGCGACGGGCGCGATGGAATGCGCGATTAATGATATTAGGTGGATAGTCAGACTTTCCACCTATTATCATTTACGCTAGTTTTCACGAACAGAATTTTCTGAAATGGTATTTATTTGAGTGAGAAACTTCTGTTTTTTCAAATTTGACGTTCCTCGCTTTGTGAAACGTTTTTAATTTTAACGTTTTAAACTAAATTTTTTCGATCGACTTAAATATAATAGTATGTCAGAGGATAATCGAAAAGAGCATTATACCCTATCTTGTATGACAATTCAAATTTGATATTGGTTTCCTTCAACGAATATTCTTTTGTTAGAATGCTCTGTCAAGAAAGCCAAAATCAGTGAATCTTTATCAATCTGAAATCCGGATTGTCAAGACTCGTTCTGGTAGAGGAGCTTATCCGCATTTGAGAATGTTAAATAATAATTATAGCAAGTTCCTTGCTCACTTCCCCCGTGACGTTTTAGGATTTTTAAGTAAACAACGACTTCTCTGAACCGTGTAAGAGCTTCCTGAGTAATCCTACCCTTTGTTGGAACCAGTGACCCCTAGCATTTAGACAGGGTCGAAATATGCACTTATATTTATTCAATCAGTAATTTCTGACTTGTTGGGGAGCAAGTAATTCGTAGACAATTTAACCCATATACTATTTGCAATTATTAAGTAACATCCGTTCTATGTAACTCTACGTTTGCACACATTTATTTCGAATCCAATTAGTCATTGAATATCTGATCATTTGAGTCCACACAGATCACACCTCTAAATATCTATTGATGAACTAATATTACGATATTTTCATAATATCAGTTGTGTGAGACCTAGTTGAAGATATACATACTGGTCCTCAATTATATTTGGTTAATAATATTTTTAAACGGTGGCTTTATCACATCATCTAGAATACAAAATAAAATTGCCCATATTATCCCATGGTCATGCCCTGTAGATTGATGGACCGAACTTTTGACAGTATCGTTAGTTGCTATAGATATTAAGGATGACCATTTTACTCTACCGCTTTACCACTCAAAGGTTCGTAATGCCCAGTCAATATATTCATTTTTAGCTGCCTTTCCTTGGATATATTACATTCCGTCCGGATGACGGGAGCGTATTTGTTCTTCGAAGTATTTATAATTAGCCACTACACTCGTATGTGTCGGTTACCGAAAAAATAGGTGTCTTGAACCTCGCTATTTACATTCGGTAAAGAAAACGTCGAGTCTTAAGGTTCTTAGGCCTGCTAGATTCAAGTTGAATGAATAGTCAAGATTGTTCCATGTTTGTACTGGAATAAAGTGTTTTAACTGCCTATTATTCTATAGTTTATCACTTAATGTTATTACTGTAATACATAACATTTGAAAATAATACACAAATAGCATTTAATTTAACAAATTACAACTGAAATTAAACATTTAATTTTTAAATTTTAAAAATTAATTTTAGTGAAAATGCCAAAGCAGAATAGTATGCACGCGGTACATACTGTTTTCAACTTCATTCACCTAAATAGTATATTATTATTTCACCTATATTATTGTATCTTACGTTTGTAGTACATCAAGATGAATATCAATAATTAATATTTAATGAAGCAATAAAATTAAACACTTTACATTTTATAAAATATTATTGAAATTCAAGATTTCAGTTAATATTGACGCTTCTATAAGTTATTTTAGTCATTTTAATTAATTTGCATAAATTAACAATAGATTTCAATATTTCAGTTTTAGTCATTTTCGATTAATTAATACCAATTTAGATTAATCAATATTTAAATCAAAAATAAATGTTTATTTATTTTTGACCAAAAATGAATTTTTTGTCAAAAGTTTAACTAAGTTTTAAACAGCATTTTACCCTCACGAAAACAGCGATATTTTTTTACCGAAGTTTTGGCCAATTTCGATGATTTTAAAAAAAATATTATACAAAAATTGAAATATCTCAGACATAAGTACTTATAATTCGGGAAGAATTTAAAGAAATTTACAAAACGTACAATCGTTCGGAATTTTCAAATTGTAGTTATGCCTTATGTCATCTTTTCCCCTGCAGCTTTGATGTGGATTAATTTCAGTATAATTCAACGGAAATAATTATCATAGCAATTTTAAGCATAGTAGTATTATCGAAATTCATTTAATGGTTATTGATAAGAACATTATTAAAAATTGACGATGAAATTTTATATCTCCATTCTACTAAACGATGCTTTTTTATTCTTGTTAATAATGGGGGTTTAGTCTGTCCAACGAAAGTCTGTCTAAAACAGGTTGTTCAGGTTTTGCTATCATTGTCATTCTTAGTTAATTAAAATATTAAGGTTAAAAACCGTTATTAATATAACGGTTTTAAAATATTAAAACCGTTATTTTCTTATTAAGTTTTTGAGTTTAATAAACAATTTTACGAAAACCGTTATTTTCTAAATTATTTATAAAGTTCGATGCTTATCTTTAAGCTATGATTGTCGATACACTCTTGATTGTATGGATTACTGTTTTATTGATTGGTTTAACAAAAGAATTCGTCAACGATTACCCGGCATTACAGCGGATGAGTTTGAAATCGTAATAACTAAACTTGAGGATTATTTTCTTGGAAAAATCTACAAAGAATACGGTCTTGCATATACATTTGATAATGATATTTGCTGTGATATTTGCAGAGGGGTATTATTTTTCAAGAGATGCAAAACACTATCTATTATTTTGGTCTTTTTTATTAAACTTTTTTAAAGGATCGAGTAAGTTCTATCGACGATATGTTGGTATGTGACGGATGTGATGTAGCTGTACATAGTGTAAGCATAACATCAAGCCAATCGTGTTACGTAAAAAGCTTTATTTATTGTAGTCGTGTTACAACGTAGCAGCAAAACCAAATGATAAGAAGCCATGGCTGTGTCTGCCATGTATAGAAAACGTTCGTCCAAAATGCATATATTGTATATGCAGAAAAGGTGCATTTAAAACTTCAAATCGGTAACGGTTTTTCGATTGTTTGTACAGTATCCTAGTTGTTTCCTAACGTCATTTGAAAATATTAGCTGTTTAAGTCAGAGATCAGTAACATCTTGTAAAAAATAGTTAACGATGAGTTGATTGGCAGTAAAAATTAATGACTCCGTATTATATATTCCGATAAATTATTGTTTTAAATTTAACAAATACCTATATCTTTTCTGAATTATTTTAAATAATTCAGAAATTAATCTTAATTCAAATTAATTTTATTTTTTTTTTATTTTTATGAATTTTAAGCTATACTTGATATGAATTTGTACAGGACTGTACAAATAAGATATTTGTATTTACGTAAAAAATATAAATTTATATATTTTATAAATATATAAATAAATTTATCAAAAATGCTGTTTTTTTGAAGAAATTGGATTCCACAAATAAGTACCAATGTCACAAATAAATCCGTGTGTAATTTCATATCATTTAAATAAAACATCATCTAGATTGTGGCGTATGATTTGTTAATAATAAAGATGTTTAATAATTAAAAATAATATAAAAATACAAAATATTTGTACATATCGATGATATGTGTGTACTTTGCGTTAATTTTAAAACTAATATTTAAGTATAATGTTATGAACACTTAAAATGAATTTAAATTTATATCGTATTTCTCCCCGCTACAATATTGATTTGAGGCCGAAACTTTATTACACAGCTACTCCTCGTTATATTCTCTAATTATCACACTGAAACGTTGAATATTATCTAATAATTCTTCTGGGTTATAATAGTTCCTTTTAGCATAAAAAGAATTATTTTATTTGTTAATATTAATATTTGTTCCTTTTAATATTTGTCCCTTTATAGATTTTGAATTTTTCAAATTTAATTTAATGCTAAATTAATTAATTAATTTAGCATTAATGGAAATTAATTTACATTCAGATTAATAAAATTAAATTAATTTCCATTCAGATAATGGAAATTTCTATGAAATAAAGAATATAAAGAATTAAGATTTTTTATTTTAAAAAATTACAACGAATTTTTTACATTCACATTAGTTAATTATTGTTATTTTTAATTATTTATTATTATCATTATTTATTCGATGACTTAATCGAATACACCTAAATAGAACCTTCAAATAGGCGAATACACCTATAATGTGCGGAATTTTTTATCACATAAGTTTATTTTAATTAGAACCTTCAGATATGCGAATAAATTTACAAGCGTTTCGATTTCTTTCAATTAAAATTAACGATTTTTATGATGCAATATCGATTTTTATCAAAGCACCTACATACAAATGAACTATATTTGACAAACCATTGACCATATAAAGTTTGACTACTTTTATTATAAAATATCTTCTCCATCTACGATGGAGAAGATATTTTTAATTTTGTCGTAAAAATTAAAAGTCGACAAAAGTTACAGGAAATTTAATGGTTTTACAGTTGAATTTCAGGCAACTCACGTAGTGTTTGCCTTGATATTATTATCAGTGAAGGATAAAGACTAGTTGTTAAAACAACAAAGATTTGCTGCTAGCATTGATATAAATATCCAATCGTCTGATTGTCAAAGTCGTTTTTCTGGAATATGGTAATTTGTTGATAAAGTAAATTACTAAATAAATTAAATTAAAAGCCATGAATTAGCGCTTTGATCAGTCCTTGATGTGTCAATTCAATAAAACCATAGTATCTATGGAACGAATTGATTTAATAATTAAATAGTTTTTTTCGTCAACTACTGTTAACTCCATTGATCGTATAAAAGAAAGTAAATTTGCTTATTTTTTAACTTAATATCAACTTCATCGATCTTATTTTTTTGGCACTTAACACCAATCTTATATTTTGTCGATAAAATATAAACAAATTTATTTCTTTATTATTTTTTATAAAATGTTATTTAACTTTTATATAAAATATTAAATGTATTTTGATAATAATATAATTAAATTAATATTTAATTATAAATATTATTCCGTAAATTATTTATGGATATTTTTTATCTAAATGACAATGTTTTACTCTAAATAAATTTTTATTTAAATAATATAAGTAATATTTATCGTTGTTTTATAAGCAAATCGGTTAATTGAGTCTACGCATTTTTTACATAGATGTAAAAAGGTAAATTTTGAAAAGGTCAGTTACCGGTAAATACTTTAAGGAATCGATTAATTCCGGATCGTTTAGATCGATCATTTTGTTAAGATTTAGTCAACTAAAATATAAACTGTTAATATAATAAAATGATTCGTATAACAAATAAAACGATTATAACATAATAAAACAATCTCATTCGACAAGGATATATATTTTACCGAGAATAGTCTGCATATATTTGTAATATAAATAATATACTTATTTTTGTGTTTTATTGAACAGAAATATAATTTAGTGTTAGTTAATTTAGTGATTTATTGAAATTATGTTGCCAGAAATATAATTTATTATCAGTATAAATTTATACATTTTATAGTTTATCGATTTTTTAAAATTTCATATTTAATGGAATTTTAAAAATAACAAAATGATTGTAATGATGATAATTTTTATAAATTCTAATTTAACAATTAGAAATAAGTAAGTGTTTTTGGCATTAAAGATCAGAACCACGTATTTTAACAATATGTTGTATGATTTTAAATTTATTGGCAAATACGTTTTAGTTCAAACCATAACAGATGGGTTCATGAAAGTTGTTCATATTTTATTTCACAAAAGAAAACATCCAGTCATTTAAATGCAACTGAAAGCCGAGCGGTAATCAGTGAAACAAAGGTAATGTACTATAAAATTAATTTTGTATCATAATTTTTTATTCAGACTTTCGATAATACGCTATGCTCGTTGTGCTTTTCTAAATATGGAAAGGTTGTCAAATGTTCATCATCTGATTGCTGTAGATATTTTCACATAACGTGCGCTCTAGATGCTGGCTTGTATTTAAAGCGTCAATTCAGCAGTAAAAATAAATTAAAAACGGTAAGTCTGCACCGTACTTTACTTTATTAATATGCTTTAATCCATTTTTAGAACGTTATAAAATTTAAATATTAAATTCTTTAATTTGGATAACGCAACTTTTAATAGCTCTATATGGTGTTGAATGATTGTTAAATGACTTTTTTGAATGACTTAATATTAATATCAATGTAAAATATAATTTTGAAATATTAAAATATTAATATTTTATATTAAAATGTTTTTAAATATGTTCGACCTTGTTGATAAAGGTATTATCAATGATCATTTAGAGTGTCCATCACAAGCATTTAATAATAGGGTTTTTCGATAAGCATCATTACTTTTCCAATCAATATCGACAATTTTGCAATCCATCTATTTTTTCAACCAATCTCGACACTGCAAACAATCTCGACGCTTTTGAAAACGATAGGAATTAAAACTCTATAATCGTTTACTAAAGAATATTTTCACCTCAAAAAACGTTTTGGCATAGTTTTCAACTTTTTAGCATTTTCTTTGGAAAAATTACAATATCTTGAATTAATTTCAAACAAAGAGATATAAATTGCAAAACCTATTTTCATCTTTACATTTTCTTCTAATCATCACGTTTTTCTACGGAGAAAATCATTGACAATAGAATATTATGAGTTTCCAACTTTGGATATCACAATCTTTTGGGCCTGATGACAACGGCAAATCAAACTAATCACGAAACAATGGTTGTTCTCCTTGCATTAGTATTAAGTTCATAAAATGCATGTGCACACTCAATGTGCTTTTAGATTGTCGAGTTGCTTCTTTGTTCAGGAAAAGTCATTGAGCTTTTTAAGCCTTAATAAAGCTGCTTTAAAACACGAGATAAAGATACATTAAGTGAGAACTGATTTTGCACATTTTCACTCAATTGCTTCAATGTAAGAAGCAGTTGTTGTCTACATATAAGATTAATTATTGTTTATGTTATTGGGACAGTAAGGTTTTCCTAATCTCTCAATTTTTGATAAGATTGTAGTTTCTCGTCATTCTCATGGGCCGCGCTATTGATACCAATATGTTCCTGTCTTCAGACGAGATAGAACTTTTAATTATAGAATTTTTGGTTATGCAAAAAAGTAAAACTTTTATGAAGGTTGTCGAGATTGATTGTAAAAAAGGTAGAACTTTTACGTTAACGTTGAATAGCATTATTATTGCTATTCAAAATTACGTCAAAAGAGCGTTTCGGCATCTATTTCTAGAGAAATAGTGTCCGAAACTTAATAAGATAGCATTTCCTCTTATCTCTAATCCTTATTCTTATACACCGTCTGTTATTTATTAGTCAATTCATAAAAATTGACTTTTCTCAGAAGGAACAGCAGTTCCTTCTGATGTCATCTAATTCTTATTATGATACATCTATTATTTATTAGCATGTAAGATCAGATTAAATACTTCATTAGCATTCATTTGGCCTCGCTGCCCCTCCTGATGACTTCTAATCCTTATTGTTATACATTGTCTATTATTTATTAGTCAATTCATAAAAATTAACTTTTTAAATTTCAATTTTAAATTTTAACTTGACATAAGTTATATGAACTCTTATATAAAATTATTTATAAATATTTTTATTTACTTTTAATTATTTATAATTTTCTATAATTATTTTAATTACTTATAATTATTTTATTTACTTTTTTAATATACGTGTACTCAGTTACCTGATCTGATTATTTCAGATGGCGTTTTGTTTCCGTTTTCGTGTTATTGTATATTACATATATTAAGATTTATAATATATTAAATATTTCATTTGGACAACGACATTTTTTTACATCAGAAATCACGACCTTATTATTAACCTTATTATTAAGGTTAATAGTCATTTATAAATTTTATAAATCTTAACAGATTTATAAATACAGATTACATTCGATTACAATTTATATTTTATATCAATATAAAAATGTTATTGTATATTAAACGTTGTTATACCAATATTAAACATTATGTCTGTCTAAATTTTAAATTTGCTTGTAAATGTAAACTCTTTAGTTATTTTTCTATACATTTAGGTTTATTGCGCGATTCATATGTTAAAAGCTCAAGTTACCTCGGATCAGTGTCACTATCTTGCGGATAAACCTGATCTTCCCTCCTTCATTAGCTTAATAAGACAAAGTAAATGCTGCATTCTTCGAAAGCTCGACATTTTTGATATTATGAAGAATATTGACATAAGAAAAAATTTAAGCGATGTTGTGATCTACTGGAAAGAAAGGAAACTTGTAATAGGTCAATAGTCTAGTTGCTTATGTATAACGTAAATACATTTTAGGCCCAATCTTGTGATAATCTGACAGGCTTCGTTAGCAATCTGCCTAGATTAAAACGAGACGAAATTAGTAGACTTGCGGCCATTTCTGATTCTACAATGCAATTTATTATCTTAAGACAGAGTCTGGAATCTGTAAGTATAAGCATGATATTTGGAAATTTTATTCATTTCATATAATATATTAAGTTCTTTATTTTTATTCGCGTTGTACTTTCTCGTAAAAATGTGTTGTCTAAAGATTGTATTTCCACTGTATAAGCTAAAGCAACAAACGTATATAATATAACAGTATTTGTGTCAATGCATAATATTTCTGTTGTATATTTAGCTTACCTTGTTTTGTGAATTAAATAATAACATTTTTAAAAGTAATCAAGGGATTAACTTGATTACTAATCAAGTTAATCAGGGTAAATAGCTTACCCAGTTAGTTTGACAAATGTACGGTTTTTATTATTAAATATAAAACAACAATGAAACATGTTTAAGTTCGAATTCGGACATGAAGTTATACTTAGATCAATAGAACTTTTAAAGCGAATTCGAAATACTTTGTGAATCTCAAAAACGAAATATTTGCTTATACCCATCGGATTTTCTTTGGATCCTTGCGGTTAAGAAAACCTCGATTAGAAATCGATCTAAAAATAACTATGACTTTGTTTTATTACTTTTATATAATAATTAAATGAGTATTAATATTTAATAATAATTAATTATTAAATAATTATTAATTATTTGCTTTTGGTGAAATCAATAATTATATATAAATCATTATATATTAAATAATTTAATAATTATAATAATTAATTTAATTATTATTATTTAATTATATATTAAATAATTATGAATATTTAATACTAATTAAATAATTATTAATATTTAATAATTATTAATTATTTGCTTTTGGTGCAATCAACAATCATTATATATTAAATAATTTAATAATTATAATAATTAATTTAATTATTATTATATTATATTGACATTTGTATTCTAACATTCTTGATATATAGTTTAGTTAAATTGGACAAAAGTTTTAAATTATAATGATTTAATAGTATTCTGAAAATCGAATGAATCCTATTAATTTCAATGATATGAAGTAAATACCTTATTTAAAATAAATTAAGCATTTTTAATTTTTTAATATTTTTCAAATAAATAATTTATTTCATATTTTTTTATGAAATTAATATTAATTTATTAAATTTATATCATTCATTACTCTTTAAAATTTATGCATTAAATTTTAATTTGAGTAAAACCTTTTACTGACTTAAAATTTTATCAATTAAATTGTTTTTTTAGGTCAGGCACCTATGTTATATGCTTATCAAAAGGGAAAAAATTAAGCAATCATTAAACGACTGCCAACACACCATGATAAAGTTAAAGCTCAGGCATCGTACTGTCAGTGCTTTATCTTCAAGCGTTAAAGAACATGCCAATAGAACCCTGTTAGTGAAAAAATTACATAAAGAAAATTATAAATCATCAACTAATCAAAAGAAACACAAAGAGGATAGATCCTCTATTGAAGTACATCCCATAGTTTCACCATCATTGAGCGATTCTGATCACAAAAATCATCGAATCAGCAATCATATCTCCTTGACTAGCGAACAATGCGCTACTTCACTAAAATCTGCAATGGATTGCCAAGACATCGACGATCGCAAACGTCTAGCCAACACGGATTCAACTGAATATCAGCCATCGCTTCCGAAGCTATTGTACTTTGAAAATGGGAGCTTTTAATATTAACTGTAAAGATTTGTAATTAACAAGTTATTGTATTACCTATTTATATTATATTTGCCTTTTCTTTTTAATTCAAAATGCAAATTGATTAGCCCTAGATCACTCAAGTACACAGGCTTAATGCAACCTCTTGGAATGCTTTCTGGTTTTAATCCTACTAAAATTCGAGGAATACTATACCATTTATTTCACAATTCGTAGATCGTAAGATCAATATTATATGGGAATTACTGCTTAGAATATTGTATGTAGATTAAAGTTATATTATGTCTTTCTTTAAAATTGACGCGACGAGATTTTAGGTGATAATTTATTACCCCACATCATAAGATTTATATTATCTATTATACATTTCCTAGGAAGCACATAATGAGATATCCTGGCATATTTTATTATCTACGACTATATATTGCCTGTGATTTCACGTGTAATATTTCATACCGAAGTTAACAGCCCTATCTTAGCGTCAAAGATTGTACATCTTAACTTTATAAAAGGAGTGTATTAATAACTCAGCAATTTCTTAAACACACAAATGAACTTTATAATATTATGTGAGATAGTCACTTTGGAAATTAGTTGTTGAAAAAGGCTAAACGTCTGCACAAATATAATCAAAGCATAATAAATTTAAACAAAAATATCATGTTTGATTTCTCTGATCCGTATAACCTATCATTTCACCATTAAATTGCCATTAACCTCTCATATAACATCTAAATACGACCTCCAATATCTACCGTTGATAACCGCTAACTTTACATTTGCCATACTTCTGTCACTTTGTAATATTGACAAAATGAGGCAATACATCATTGGCATGTATTTGACAATTTGCTTGTTGGGTTGAGAAACATTGGCCGAAACCTGATGACATACCGATTAATTCTGATTATCTTTAATATAAATTCTAATATACGGTATATTATAAATCATAAAATAAAAAGAGTAATCCTTTTAAGATTTTAGTACAAAATATGTCGCTGTTGCGTGATATAATTATATATCATGATATGATGGATTTCCATATACAAATCATAATAATAAATCATAATCAATAAATTGATAGTAAATCAATTTATACAATAAATTGATACAATAAATCGTCATGTACAAAAAATATTGATGTGTAACTAAACTTTTTAGGTTACACGTCCTAAAAACCAAAATAGTTAAAATAATTATTGATTATTTTTCAAAAATATAGCTTTTATATTGTAATTATTTATAAATTATTATATAAAATTATTATATTGTAAGTATTAATTATTAATATATAATTTATATATTTATATATACTTTATATAAAGTATATATAAAGAAAAGTTGCAGTTTTTGATAAAGAGCAGCGAAAGAAAATAAAAAATGGTTATAAGAGACAATTAACTAGTCTTTGTAATTAGTTACACTTAAAATAACAGGAATTTTAAATTTATCCTTATCATATGGTGAATAATTTGTTGTTTGTTCATTTTGTTGTTCAAAATGAACAACTGATAATATATCGAAAATTCGACTTCAGTTAAAATTCTCTTTTTTGATCTAATTTTATACGTGCACAACAAATTAACATTTAAAGGCAAACTTTGAATTTATGATTTGAGATGATGTACTTTAATCAAATCATATTCAAATTTGATATTATGAATATAATTTTATTATGTAAAAGTTTGTCAAATTATATATTTATGAAATTAAAAGATAAGCTACCAATTATAATTTTAAATTGATAAAAGTTCAATTTTAAAATGAATTGAACAAATAAAAAATTTTAATTTTAATTTAATTTATAGTTTAAAGTTTTAAATATTATGAATTTCTAAATATGTTGTTAATTAAACAAGTGTATAGTTGCAAACAAAAACCCACTATTTCAAAAGTAAGAAAGAACTACAAACTAATTTATTTTTCAAATCCATTTTGTTAAAATAAATTTGAAATATAGATTGGGAAAATTAATGTAAATTTGATAAAGAATTTTAACTTTCTAAGTAAGCCAACTTACGTCCTCAAAAATTATTTTGTTTTTTTTTCTTCTAAATTTGTAATTTTTCATTAACGATTTACAATTTCTTAAATTTATAGTATTGCGACAAAATTGGCAAAGCCTATCTGCAAATATGCTTTTATTTTTTCCATTTACAAAGTATAATATAAAGTGCTATAACGTATTTAAGCATGGGTTTTTAAAAATAAAACAAATGATAAATGTTTTATAAAAAGTATAAAAATATAAAATATTTAATTTATATAAAAACTTTCTATATACAAAGTGTAATGTTTGCCAGATATATAAATTATATTAATCATATATATATGTTAATATCCATAATGTCAGTGATAACCACCAGCTCGGATCCTTTGTAAGAATGACGAATATATATTGTTTTAGGTCTCTAACTTTTTTACCTTAAAAAAGTTATATATATATATATATATATATATATATATATATATATATATATATATATATATATATATAATAAGATTAATTAATGGTCAACTGTCGCTTTCAGTACTGAGAACTTTAAATTAACAAACGAAAGATTATTTTAAATAATAATATTTAATGTTTTATAAACAATATAAAATATTGTAGATAATTTATATTTTATACAATTATATATTATAATATATTTTGATATATTATGATGCATTAGTAATATTTCAATATAAATAGAAAAACTAAAAATATTATACCTGTGTTGGAACCAACAACGAGTTTCAATAATTATATTACTGTTTCTATCGATATTTTTCCTTATATTACCGTTGTTCATGATCGGGTTCACTTTCTATCGTGAAAATAGATGAACGAACTACATATTTCTAACAACCCTAAGCAAAGGCAATAACTAAAAACGCATGCTTAGTGATAACAGCGCTTAGTGATAACACCTCGATTTTGCCCTTAAGAAACTATTCAGAAGTGTGAATACTTGAATATTATAGGCCCATAAGCACAATAATGTGTATAATATATAAATTATAATATAATTTAATATTATATTAATAATAATTATAAATAGTTATATATTATATTAAATTTATAATTATTGATTATATTAAAATATGGATTTTAATATTATATATAATAAGGCAATATAATAAAATAAGGCAATGCATTGACGATATATCTTGCATATTGATTGAAGTTTTAATGAAGCCAAGAAAAAGAAGTGCTTAAATTAATATTAAGTATTTAGATTTTAAATCTATTCTAGTCCGGTTATGGTAGTGATTCATTCCTTTTTCGTTTGTCGTGGTAATAGGCTCGTATTTACATCATTCATTTCCAATGATGCTAGTCATCAAAGTGTTCAACTAAATAAAGAAAAATTATTATTAAAGTAGGTTTTAAATATAATATTTTATAGTAGAAAAATGTCAATGTTATCTACTTTTAGTGTAAATTGTTGCAATTGCTCGATATTTATAAAATTACTAATTGGTTTATATCACATTGCAAATCGGTTACGCCGATCGGTTCTTATGCCGAAATTGGAGTATATTTCATCACACTTAATTACTATATCTTTACATAGCATTACCGAAATTCACTGATTTTTTTCTAGCTAGAACGGTTTCCTTGACGGAAATTTGCAGCTTGATCAAAGTTCATACTGTTTTTCTGATAAGGATAAACATTCGTAGCATTCTTTAGTAGGGAAAATCATTGACCGCAGAGAAAATCTCGATTATTTAACCACAACAATATCGGTGTATAATGTCTTTGAAATTTGCAGTCGTGTGCGCAAGCAATCAAAATCGAAGCATGGAAGCTCATAATTTCATGCAGTAAACTATACTTCCAGTGTCTTCTCGACATTAAATTTTCTTGTTTAGTAAACGTGGTCTAAGCGTAAAGTCATTCGGATGTGGCAAAGAAGTGAAGCTACCAGGTCCTTCACAAGATAAGCCAAATGTTTATTCATTTGATACACCTTATGATGTCATGTACAAAGATCTAGTGGAAAAAGATCGATATCTGTATCCTTTTCAATATAAAAAATAAATTATACTACAAATAGCGTATTTGAAATTTTTTATATCTTTAAATACACTTTATTTTATAAATACTAGTAGCTATTTAAGTTTAACAGTTCCTCCTGATGACATATAATCCTTATTCTTATACATCGTATCTTATTTATTATTCAATTCATTAAATATGACTTCCGGATAAAATGACCATTAAATCGAACGGCATTTGAATTAACGCCGTTATTATTATAAAGCGAGTTATGTTTAATTATTTATTTTAAAGTCAAATTATTTAATAGTTATCATGACATAGTATTTGTGAATTAAAAACACTCGACTAATTGCTTAGTTTTTAATTTTTTAGTAAAAATAAGTTATTATTAAAAATAAGTTAATTTTTTAAGTTATATTGTTGTATGATTGGTTATAATGATTTGATTTATAGAAACCTGATAACATAAAACAGTCCCTCCTGATGTCTTATAATCCTTATTCTGATACATTGTCTATTATTTATTAGTCAATTCATAAAAATTAACTTTTTAAATTTCAATTTTAAATTTTAACTTGACATAAGTTATATGAACTCTTTTTTAAAATTATAAAATTATTTATAAATATTTATTTACTTTTAATTATTTATAATTTTCTATAATTATTTTAATTACTTATAATTATTTTATTTACTTTTTTAATATACGTGTACTCAGTTACCTGATCTGATTATTTCAGATGGCGTTTTGTTTCCGTTTTCGTGTTATTGTATATTACATATATTAAGATTTATAATATATTAAATATTTCATTTGGACAACGACATTTTTTTACATCAGAAATCACGACCTTATTATTATTAAACTTATTATTAAGGTTAATAGTCATTTATAAATTTTATAAATCTTAACAGATTTATAAATACAGATTACATTCGATTACAATTTATATTTTATATCAATATAAAAATGTTATTGTATATTAAACGTTGTTATACCAATATTAAACATATTGGTATAACATATTTTTTTATTCTTATCATTTTGTAGCTCTCCGATAACTGTATCGTAAATGTATTGAACTCCAGCACTCTGTACTTGATCGTTTACTAAAGCAGTCAATAATAAAATAACGTAAAATATTTATTATGTATAAAAATAGATGAAATGAACGATAATAAGCAAATTGTTAAATAAGTAGTTTTGATAAACTCTAATCCTTATTCTGATACATTGTCTATTATTTATTAGTCAATTCATAAAAATGGCCCTTATTTTAAATTTCATTTTTAAATTTTAACTTTTATAAGTTATTAAATCTTATATTAAATTATTAAATTATTTATAAATATTTTTATTTAATTATTTAAATTTTATGCAGTATTATTTTTAATTTATATATAATATAAAATACGTATACTCAGTTAACTGATCTGATTTCTATTAATATACTGATATAAATTCTGTCTTTCTTCATATAATATTAAATATAATACATTAAGTATAGCCACATATTTTACGTATTTCTACTACAAAAGTAGTAGAAATAAAATTCACGATAAATCGTGAATTTAATGTAATTTAATCTAATAATTTTGAATTTAATGAAGGTAGTTGTGACTCGTTTTGTTATTTAAATAATTGATTTTTTACAATTTAATTTATTAACAAAATTTTATGTGAATTTGCCTTTGCTCTTATATATAATGAAATTTAAGAATTTAATTATATTCTAATTAGATTATTTACAAAATATAAAATAATAAAATTTTAAGAATTGCAAAAATTTGTTACGATATATGTCTTTCTTCAAAATCAGTTTAATAATTTACTAGATATATATTTTCAACTAGTTACCATAAAAATAAAATTAATTATATTAATTGATCGCGTAATTAATTGAATTTAGGTACCAGATAGATATTTTTGTATGTAAATTTTATTTTATAATGATATTTTATTAATAAAATGCAAACAGATTAAATCACGTTAATATTAGTTCCGACTGATTTTCCCGTCAATGCTATCTTAATCAAATGAACATATGATAAGATCCATATTTAATTAAAAGAATCATAATTCATTCGATTTATTAAAAAATTTAGATCTATCGAAATTCAGATAAATCTGTTTGCTGTTTTGAGCGTGACTGGTTAAGATCTATCGAATTGAAAATAACATGAAATTGCGTTAACCCTTAGGTTACTTTTAAGCATAACTGATTTCATATGTAATTTATATTAGAAATTGGATTAATTAATAATTAATTAATAAATAATATATTAATTAATAATATATTAATTAATATATTAATTAATTAATAACTTAGACTTCACCAAATGTTTTGTTTTAATTTTGGCTTAACGCTCATTAGTACAGCTACAATCAAAATGGCGTTCTTCATATGCTAGAGAGAAATCGACGAATAAAACGCCATCCAGAAAGATTCCAAGAAAGTAGAGAAAGGTTTGACGTGATATTTACAGTTGAAGAACGTATATTCGATATAGTTCTAGAAGGTTTGTTCGAGTTATTAATAATCAGCTGTTACTACAAATTGTAATATCGTAGATGTTGAATTGTAAAAGTTGGTAGATTAAACTGGCAAATTATATCGAATAATAAATTCACATATTAGCGTTCAAATTATCAAACACATTTTAAATTTTAATTATAAAAATTACGGAAACAACAAGTTTCACACATTCAATTAAAAGAATTTTAAAAATACTATACTATTAATATTAAATATTGATGAATATTTAATATTTATTAATAAATAAATACATTAAAATATTTTTTCTCTATATGAAAACGCTTGTTTTATACATCTAGAGTGGTTTTCGTATAAAGTATTTCAAAAATGCTATATATTAACCCAAGTTGCTATATATGTCGGGTTAATATCCGCCCGACAAACACTTGTCGTGTTGATATTACACATGCGAAAATATATGTTGATCACTTCCTTGGAGTGATCAACCGATCAGCACAAGGCAGGCATAAAAGTTCAATTGCAAGATACGTTGAGGGTTTACAATAAGGTAACATAGACTTTAAAATTGATAAACGCATAACCAAACTCCGAAATAATATGCATTTTTATCAGCTGTCAAAGGCTTGTATAAAGTTCGGAGAGTGTTTACAAGATGTTTGGAGGACGATCAAGATTCATCCAAGCATCAATAAAATACTTGAGTATTGAAAGGAACATTCTTTGTCTTTTTTATTTGGCTAAGGCGTCTACTATCTAAAAGAGGTACATGATCAACAGAAACAAAAGGATAATAGGTGATATGTTATCTATTTAAACATGTGATCGCAAGTTGAAAAGCTACTTAACGGTCATTTGTGGTCATTGTTGAACTTCGACCAGAGATTTTAAATTGTCTTGGCGTTGATAATTGCTATTAACATCCGTTTTAGCCTTGCTATTAAACTGATACAAGTTATTATCTGTTGACAAACTGTGGTGATATTCATTTTTAAGAAATATGATGAAATTTTTTGTTTCCAAAGATACTAATATCAAGGATATCACTGATAATCGACATACAGTTTCAGAAAGAGCATTGCCGAATCCTTTATGATCATGGATCTGAAACAGTTATTAAAACTCAACAGTTTTCAAAATGCATGTAATTCTCTAATTCAGTTCGTTTGAGTTCGTAGATACGGAAAAGGTGCCCATGCCCAAGAAAACATTGTGGAAACTGATTAGCAAGTACGAGAATGGAGATCAATAGAAGGATCTGATTAGCGCACGTAGTATGGCTTTCATTATGTAAACCTTCGTGTTTGAATAGTTAAGTATTAAATAAACATTCTCAATTGACCAGCGTGTATTCTTACCTACCATCATCATTTACTTTCATTAACTTCAGATAATATCCGAAAATATAAAATATAGAGTACAAGCAGTTATCTTGGTGTTTCACTGCGGCTGATCGGTTAGAGTCAGTTTTAGAAATGCTGATCGAATTTTGCTTTGTATTTTATTATTTATTTGACTTTTATTTTGATTTTGTTTCTGTGATTTTAAGTAGGAATTAAAAATAGTGATTTCGCAGTTAATTGACATGTCGTAATTCGTTATCGTAAAATATTGTATATAAGATTATCTGTACATAATATTTTAAAAAAATATTTAATTTTAAGGTTATATTATTATCATATCATTATAATTAATTAATTATTAATAATTTGAGGTTATATATTATGCGATCAAACGTATAATTTTAATTAATAATTTTAACGTTAATTAATAAATAACAATAAAGAGTGAACCCGCTTTACCATCAGGTGCCTCTATCTTATTATAATAAATACTATTATTTAATAAATAATCCTAATATTATTTTTTAATTATGTTCATCGAAAATGGGCTAAAATAATGTATCGAATGTCGTCAACTCTGGCTGCTGGAGCCAATATATCACGCTTAAAGACTTATGTGCAGGGCTATATATAGCATATAGAGGCCACCAACGCACATTGAATGTCCACACATTAGTATTGAACTAATTGTTTATTGTAATCTCAGCAATGTATGAACATTTGACATCCGATTTACGCCTAATGTGCTGTAGAGATTGATTCGCATTTAGACTGATCCCGCCGAAACTTAAAAAATAAATGACGCTAACTATTTCTTTGTATATTTCACTTACACGCTTATCCTATTTTTATAATTATAACATTCATTACGTCTTTTTAGTTTTTGTTTTTCACAATTTATTAATTCATTAGAAGACTTATCTTAATAAAATTTACAATAAAATAAAAAAAAATACAATTACTGTTCAATTAAAGTTTTTATACTTGTATAAATCAATACTATTGGTGATATTTGTGTCCTTGTTTGTGAATGAGAATGTATTTTAGAGCTTGACAGTAGGAAACGAAATCCAACTGAATGGGTTCACATAATTAATATTGAAATATCTGATAACCACGACGAAGCCACTCTTGGGGCATTTAGACTTTGTGAGCTGGCTGAGTTGGTAATGAGCAAATATTCAATTATAATTGCATTTTCTGATTTTATATTAAGTTGGAAGCTACTGAAGATTTGGATACTGATATTTACGATATATTAAAGGATTACGAAGGCCGTTGCAAGACGACAGTTATGCACAGCATTGCATTCTTCTAATACTACTCGACAGTATTGCATTATTTGCATTCTGCATTGTAAATTTGAGATTAAATCAATTTTACACAACAAATAATTTTATTTCGTATTCGTAAATAGTTATTTTACAGATTATATGGTTTCCTCTAAGTAAACAAGGAAGCTTTGATGTGCGTACCTTTCGTATTATTCATGTGCTGATAAGAAATTACTCAAAATACAACAAATAACTTGGTTATTAATTAAGATAAATACGAATTGAAATATTTTAAATGTTCGCATAAGTTATTAATTTTTTAGCTCACAACTTATAAAAGTTTTTAATTCAATATTTTAAATAATTATAACGTATTTCACAGTAAAAGAATTAATATATTTGCCAACCGCAATCTAGATTATGTCGCACACATTTTATGTAATATTTATCTAATTAGTTTTAAAAAATAAAAATTTTTAGTGATCGCGATAAAACTGACATTTGTGATCTATACAAAGTCAAAGCGGGGGCACTATTGAATCGAACGAACAAAATGTATAGTTGAATTCAGAAACAAAATATAAATTGGCAAATTAACTGATTTGTTTATGAGCTATATGGTTAAATAAGGAAATATTATTTTTAATATAAATCTATAATATTATATTAAATATCTAACTGAATATAGCTTTTATACGTTTTTCAGTCTCTTCAATTAACTTTATTTTAATAATAAGCTGTATTGTTTGTACAATGAAGAATTCCAATTAAAATTTAATCGGAATTTAATAAAATTGCATTAAAATTTAATTAAATTTGAATTCTTATATATGTCAGAATTACGAGAGCTTGCCGACATCCTCTATGGACTCATTCGTATATTCTAAGTTAAATAAATGATAGGCAATAGTAAGTTAATGCAAGTTAAGACAAAAAAATTATTTGAACGTTTCGGCTCATGATTTCACGCGTTTGCCTTCAGCAAAAATTAATTGTCTTGTATATATATCATAAATATTATATAAATATGATAAATCAAACCAGATAGCACAAAGCAAAAGCTAGTTTTTTTCTCTTTTTAAGAAAAAGCTTCGACCATCTAGTAGTATTTTTCAAGTTACATATTGTATGATATCTTCTTAAGTCTTTTGTAGAGAGATATCATACAATGTGTAACTTGAAAAAGGCCACTAGATGGTCTTTTTTGAGATAAGTCTTTCTTTTTGAGATGGTCTTCTTAGAGAGATATCATACAATTCGACAAAGAATAATCGACTGAAAATTGTAATTCTTTACTGATTTTCTTTACAAGTTAATTTATATATAGAATTATTTTAATAGACGATAAAATAAATCTAAGTCCATTATAATTTGGTAAATTATTTTCCAAATAATAAATTAGGGGAAACAAAAATATGTGTCAGATTATATTATATTAAATTACATCGCAATTTTATATTTTATAAAAATTTGTACACACTCTCGTCAATTGCATAAGTATCTTAATTTTATTTGTTATCCTACGTTTGATTGAAGATCTATTTAAGCTTATCATCTAATCGTTGATGACACTGTATTTTTTCAATTACGCTGTAATCTTGCTTTTGATCTCTTTCTTTGTTTGAACTAACCGAAGAAATATACGAAGGAAAAGGCTCGTTTAGAAGTTTCTGCAAGTTCTCGCTAATCTCGTTGCTATCATTTACGTTGATCTTCGAATGGTATCTTGGCACAAATGGATGCCTTAGGGAACTAAACTTATTTAACTTTTTGTTACCAACTTTTTCATTTTCCTTAAAAATAAGTTCGACACTTTCAAATGAACAATACGATATTTCCGAATTTTCAGTTGAGTACATCGAATTTGAATCGTCACCGTCCATAGTATACTTATCAAACTCGTCAAAACTAATTTCAGAATATGAAGAGTAATCTGACATTTGAGAAACATCATCGCAGTAGCTAATTTCAGATGTTGATGGAGGAGTATACATTACCGATTTTAAATTTATATTAGATTTTACACAGGATTTAGAATTGGGTTACTAAGACAACCTGATAAACATATTTCCTTAGTAACAGGTTACAAATTTCAATCGCCACCCGTACAATTGCGTAGTGAATTGAATTTACAACAAAAATCATTTATATTCTTGAAACATATATTTTAGATAAAATTTATAAAACTATTTGCTTCCCAATAAATGCTATATTTTTTCCGATTGTGGCACGATATTATCCTCACAGGTATTGATATTATTCTTGATACAGCAGGGTACTAATCAGTCTGGGTGGGTCTCATCAGCTGCTGACCCAGACCTACATTTCACGTTTCGACCCTTAGGTCTGGGTCAGCAGCTGATGAGACTCACCCAGACTGCTAAGTAGCGTCCTGCTGTATCAAAAATAAGATCAATACCTGTGAGGATAATATCGTGCCACAATCGCAAAAACATTCCAGCTTACAGATGTAATCAAGTACATTTAAATGCTTTATGTTAAATACTTTAAGATCTCATTTAGATTAGTATTTACAAATCATAAAACAGTAAGATGTGTATTTTATGATATTATCAAACAGCTCGTGAATTTAGTGATTTGAACTATTTCAAGTATGCACTTAAATATCCTAATCGATTTATCTTACAAACTTTGTTAACAGAGTTTTGCAAGCAAAACTTTGTTAACTTAAACATATACTTACTTTAAAGAACTTAAAGTATTAATGTTTTTAATGATTTTTGCTTAAGTTTAAATTCATATAAATTATAAAAGGAGTGTAATGAAGATTATTACTAAAATGTGTTTTTGTTAAACTGTCAAAACTAATTTCCCAATGTAATTATTTTAAAATATTATTATAAAATATTATACAACTTTATAGAATTTTTATAATCGATTACCAAAAATAGTGTATTCTTCAACGAGTATTTAGAAGAATTCAAATTTTCTTTAGCGAATTGCTTTTATAATCAGAACAGTCATTAATCTTATTTCAAACCATTTCATTGACCCAGTACAGCCTACGATCAAATACGAACTCAAATAAAAGCATAAAGTTTATTATTTATTATCAGTCACACAAACCTTTTTCCCATATAATTTTAAATTTACTTTAAGTTTTATACCATTTTGTTTAATACTCAAAATGCATAACTTTAAAGCATGTGTTTGTTAACTTGTCATTAAAGCTTTTTTAACTTGTCCAGTAAAATTTATTTGAATAAAAATAAAGTATTTTAAATTAAAAAATAAAGTGATTTTTCTATAATTCCTCGCGAAATTGTTTAGATATATAATGGATATATAATTAATGGATATATAATGGATATATCATCGTATATTAACTATTATATAACATTATAACATTATTTTTATATTATTATATAGCATTATCTCTTTATATTATTTTAAAATATCATCGTATATTAATTATTATTAAAATATAATTAATTATATAATTAATACCGATAATTATTAATCACGTTATCATTTATAATTATAAAACGTTAAAAAATGTTTTTCCATATTTTTATATTAATTATTCTCTCAATATTCTATTATTTTGCTGAACTGAAGGAATGACGATTATTTGTTTCATTACAGTTTATTCCTATTTTTACCTATTCCGTAATTCACTCTAAACCTTTAGGAGTTTAAACATTAAAATCACGGATGTTGAGAGATTCAGTGATAGATTATAATTGGGCATCGATTAAGTTGTCGTTGATCACCTTTGCCTCATATATTAACAGAAATATTTTTTTATTAGCAGAGAGATTTTATTACAATTTATTTTATATTTTTCTATTTATTTATATTCATAATATCGCTATCAACAATAAATGACGTAATCATCTACTGTTTTTCTATCGAACATGTTAATGTGCAGTTAAATAATGTGAGTGCATTACTTGATAGCAACGAGAATTCATGGTGACTCTCTCGATCAAATTGGCATTCTTAATCTCTATTCTGTATCGAAGGTGATCACTATTAGTTTAGTGAGTGATTCTTCTAGCAGATAGATAACGTTGTCATGTGATCAGCTTTGGGTCCGATTGTGGCCAAACTATTTTGCTGAGCAGAGAGAGTGACATATATAGCCGTCCAAATAGTATATGGTTTTATTGTCAGTATGCTAATATCGTATATTTGCATTCAAATTAGTACACAATTATCTATTATCTATTCTTAATCTTAAATAATAAGGATCATCGGATAAAGTAAATAATTTAATTCGAGTAGCATAAATCTGTAAATTTCTTAGGTATTAAAATAATTCGTAATGCCACAGTGTTTGATACAACTGTTTATAGCAAGAACTTTCCTATCATTAAGGATTGTGATAAATCAGATGAGATAAGTGCGTCACTGTTATAAGATTTTATAATAATCATAATCATAAATCAAATCATAAATAAATATAAAATTATTAAATGATATATAAGATTTCATATTATTTATATCAAGTTATAATATAAAACTAAAATTTAAAATAAAAATCAATTTTTATGGATTGACTAATAAATTACAGGCGATGCATCAAAATAGGATTAGAGCTCATCAAGAGAAACTGCTATGCTATCAGGATTCGGTTCCTATTCCCTATAATATTAAAATTTGACATTAAAATTCGACATTTTGTAAGTTATTTGTGTTATTAGACGTCATCAGGAAGAACTACTATGTTATCAGGTTTCGGCCTCTATTCCTCGACCCAACATATCAGCTAGGCTATCAGCTAATGTTTATAGATTAGCTCCACAATTCCAAATTTAAAATATAGATCAACATCAGTTATTGTAAATTTATATTTTCAGGAATATTTTGCAGCCAATACTTACATTTGTTTGTGAGCGTTTGTGCTGTAACGTTAGTTTAATTTTATTCTTAAGAATTTTGAGCCCACATGTTTTTGATCTAGATAATAAATCAGATCAGATAACTGAGTATACGTATTTTATATATTTTAACCTATTTTAATTGTTTTATATAAATTAGACCTTCTAACTGAGTCTACATATATTATACTATATATAAATAAAAATAAAGATAAATAATTATATAAGATTTTAAACAATTTATATTAATATCAAATCAAAATTTAAAATTGAAAATAAAAGTCAATTTTTATGAATTGATTAATAACAGACGTTGTATCAGAATAAGGATTAGAAGTCATCAGGAGGAACAGATGATTTCGTATTCAAGTCTGTCAAGGGTAGAACTTCATGAAGTTTGTTTTTCCAACAACTTATCTTTGCGAGGGTTTTTTCATTTTGACTTCATCGAAAACGAAATTAAGGAGTAGACTTGAACCCACCGATCAAATGAGGCTAGTTTTATTGAAGTTGAAGCAACGATTCATCACTTGATGGATAAAAACAAGAACAATGATCTTATTGAAATCAATGAAACTAACATGCTGTTTTCATTTTTTGCGGTATTCACTAAACTATTTTCTGTAATATTCACTGATTTTTTGTACGAAGTTTTCAAGGTAACATTTATCCTATTTTTTCGCCCTTTTACAGATTATCCACAAGTTATTGCAACTTTCGTGAAAACTTAATATACTTAATTAGTTCAAAATTAGTTCAAAATTAGTTCAAACTAACTTGTTTAAAATTAGTGTCATTTTGTGAGAAAATGTTTGTGATGACCCCAACAGTGACGTCACGATGTCACTGTTTGGGTCATTGGTTAAGAAGCACTGTTCAAAATACTAATCTTTTCTGCAATCATTAATGGGTAGTGGGCCTTATCGACAAGTCAAAATGATGACGCAACAACTTTCGAGAACTCATTTTTTGGTTATTATCTTAATGATAAATAAAAATATTGGAGTTTATATTAAAATATATTTATAAATAATTTATATTTAAATATATATATATCAGTCAATATTTAATAAATCTACGAAATAATTGCTTATTTGAATTTACAAACTTATATTTGTGCATTTATGTTCTTGTGTACTAATCAACAATTAATATTTATTAATTATAATGCCTGATCGCATTTATTTGCAACAAATATAGGTGGAACTGTTTCTAAATATGTAGGTTGAAATTGATTACTTTGCTGTCGTAGATCCATATCGCCGGCTTCAATCAGTATATCTTAATTTAATAAACACCGGTAATAGACTTAGGTTTTTTTACATTTCGACCAGTACGATCGTCAGGACAGTTAAGTTTGATAAGATATTAATCCAGATTAGAACAGCCTTGAATATTGGAACGTTATTTGGGAATGTTTTATTTTTTTGTGAGTTTTCATGTCGATTTTGCACAGTACAATTTCTCAGCTACTCCGTTATCTGATGGATAAAAACAGTCCACCTGCTTACGGGGTAAGTACAGAAATTTAGATAATTTACTATATTTCATTTTCTATAATTAAAAATGAAATTTCATTTTCAAGTAAACACATTTGAATTATACGATTTAGTCATACTGTTGAATCCGCATTGATGGTTATTTCAAGGCTATATGAAAGATGAAGAAATTATTAAAAATATAAATTAAGGTAAATTTTGTAAAGCAGAAATGAAACCGCTATCAATTTATTTAATATTTTCCCGTATTATTCGAAGAATTGTTGATCGGCTGTGGCAAAAGTGCAATTTCCGATCATATTACTATCACTAAAAATATATGCTCGTTTTTGTTTTTGGTGCGTTTAATATATAATTTATCAGTAATTCTATAATTCAGTAGCTAGAGAAGCTTTACGCCTGCAATTCCTTAATCGACAGATGAAAAATAAGAAGAAAAACAATAGCAGATGTCTTCCAAGTAGATAACCACTCATACGTATACGGTTGCAATAAAAAGTGTAATTTCATGTGAGATTATAGAAAAGGAAATTGCGTAACTATATTTTCGTTTTATATGAAATAACACACAAAATGGATTGTAAAAAGAACATTTTATTATCTTTTTCATTGAAAATTAATTTACTCCAAGGATAAAATTCCATTTTTTATGGTCGATCTACTTTTTTCTTCAAATAAGCACATAAATTTCAAATAATGGTTATAAAATTATTTTGTACGAGCACGACAGCCTCTCGACAAGTAAGGGAGCAACAACAACTTTTAGGTTACATATTAGGTGGTCAGAAGATCGATTATGAAGCAATTGACCTTTCGGACCCGGCAAACGCCGAGATAAGAAATGTTTGCATTGACAAAGGAGTTAAAGATGATGATGGTCATGTAATTATACCACAGGTATTTAATGAAGAAAAGGTATGCGGAGCATTTGAACAATTTGAGCAAGCTTTAGACAACGAACGATTAGAAGTATTCCTATGCCTACTAACCGAGGAGGAATGGCTGCAGCGACAGAAAGCGCTTTCTGGTGAAGATGAAAAAATTGATGAAATTCCAACTGACCCTGATTTAGATACAAATATTGAAGAAACAATTTCTGTTCAATTGGATTTATTCGAGTTGATTGATTATATATTTGAAAATCTAAGTTCAGACGACACAAATTCAGAAAATGGAAAAGGACCAGGTAAAACATATGTGTCTGATAAAGAAAATAAAGATGCTGCTGAACAGGCCGAGGAACACATTGATTCAACGGAAGAAGCTGAAGATTATATTTCTGATAAAAATACATTAAATGGTGAGCAAGATAAAACTGATAAAACAAAAATTGATACAGAGAAAAAAAGTGAGAAGAAACAGGAAAGAAAACGACGTCGAGTATGGAATGAAGACGAAAGTAAAACACAAATAACAGATAAAACGGCTGAAACTGGCAAACTGCAAGAAAAATCAGAAGAAGTTACCAAGAAATACGTCAATGAGAACAAAGACGGAGAGCAAACAAAAGAAACAACAAGCTCTAAATTAGTTAAAGACGAAGAACCTATTGATAAAACAAAAACTAACGAAAAACTAGAAAAACCAAGACGTAGGAATTGGAATGCAGATAAAACCACTCAACCTAAACCAGAAGAAAATGTTGAAGAACAAAAACCTAGTGTTGTATCCACTGATAAAAAGCACAATGTAAGTGATGTGAGTAAACGCAAAGTCGAAGCGAAAGAAAGTTTATCGTTAAAAGACAGTAATAAGACGCCGAAGTTTGGCGAAAAAGATAAGCCTAAAAGTGAAACTGAAATTGTAAGAAAAAGTTCAAAATTTGAAGATGTTAGTAAGAAAGAAAAGCCAGTGGGTGATTCTAAAAATCCAGACGATAAAACCAAAAGGCCAGGACATAGGACTTGGGGGGATAAAACTACAGAGTTGACTTCAGCAAAAACGGAAGGTAAAGTTGAAGAACGCAAACCAAGTACGACGTTCACATCTAAAAAGCAGTCTGTAAGCGATGCAAATGAGAACAAAGTAGTAGAGAAAGAAAGTTCGTCGCTAAAAGACAATTATAAGACATCGAAGTCTGGCGAAAAAGATAAGCCTAAAAGTGAAACTGAAATTGTAAGAAAAAGTTCAAAATTTGAAGATGTTAGTAAGAAAGAAAAGCCAGCGGGTGATTCTAAAAATCCAGACGATAAAACCAAAAGGCCAGGACGTAGGACTTGGGGGGATAAAAGTACAGAGTTGACTTCAGCAAAAACGGAAGGTAAAGTTGAAGAACGAAAACCAAGTACGACGTTCACATCTAAAAAGCAGACTGTAAGCGATGCAAATGAGAACAAAGTAGTAGAGAAAGAAAGTTCATCGCTAAAAGACAATGATAAGACGTCGAAGTTTGGCGAAAAAGATAAGCCTAAAAGTGAAACTGAAATTGTAAGAAAAAGTTCAAAATTTGAAGATGTTAGTAAGAAAGAAAAGCCAGCGGGTGATTCTAAAAATCCAGACGATAAAACCAAAAGGCCAGGACGTAGGACTTGGGGGGATAAAAGTACAGAGTTGACTTCAGCAAAAACGGAAGGTAAAGTTGAAGAACGCAAACCAAGTACGACGTTCACATCTAAAAAGCAGTCTGTAAGCGATGTTAATGAGAACAAAGTAGTTGAGAAAGAAAGTTCATCGCTAAAAGACAATGATAAGACATCGAAGTCTGGCGAAAAAGATAAGCCTAAAAGTGAAACTGAAATTGTAAGAAAAAGTTCAAAATTAGAAGATGTTAGTAAGAAAGAAAAGCCAGCGGGTGATTCTAAAAATCCAGACGATATAACCAAAAGGCCAGGACGTAGGACTTGGGGGGATAAAACTACAGAGTTGACTTCAGCAAAAACGGAAGGTAAAGTTGAAGAACGCAAACCAAGTACGACGTTCACATCTAAAAAGCAGTCTGTAAGCGATGCAAATGAGAACAAAGTAGTAGAGAAAGAAAGTTCGTCGCTAAAAGACAATTATAAGACATCGAAGTCTGGCGAAAAAGATAAGCCTAAAAGTGAAACTGAAATTGTAAGAAAAAGTTCAAAATTTGAAGATGTTAGTAAGAAAGAAAAGCCAGCGGGTGATTCTAAAAATCCAGACGATATAACCAAAAGGCCAGGACGTAGGACTTGGGGGGATAAACCTACAGAGTTGACTTCTGCAAAAGCGGAAGGTAAAGTTGAAGAACGCAAACCAAGTACGACGTTTACATCTAAAAAGCAGTCTGTAAGCGATGTTAATGAGAACAAAGTAGTAGAGAAAAAGAGTTCGTCGCTAAAAGACAATGATAAGACATCGAAGTCTGGCGAAAAAGATAAGCCTAAAAGTGAAACTGAAATTGTAAGAAAAAGTTCAAAATTTGAAGATGTTAGTAAGAAAGAAAAGCCAGCGGGTGATTCTAAAAATCCAGACGATAAAACCAAAAGGCCAGGACGTAGGACTTGGGGGGATAAAACTACAGAGTTGACTTCTGCAAAAACGGAAGGTAAAGTTGAAGAACGAAAACCAAGTACGACGTTCACATCTAAAAAGCAGTCTGTAAGCGATGCAAATGAGAACAAAGTAGTAGAGAAAGAAAGTTCGTCGCTAAAAGACAGTAATAAGACGTCGAAGTTTGGCGAAAAAGATAAGCTTAAAAGTGAAACTGAAATTGTAAGAAAAAGTTCAAAATTTGAAGATGTTAGTAAGAAAGAAAAGCCAGTGGGTGATTCTAAAAATCCAGACGATAAAACCAAAAGGCCAGGACGTAGGACTTGGGGGGATAAAAGTACAGAGTTGACTTCAGCAAAAACGGAAGGTAAAGTTGAAGAACGAAAACCAAGTACGACGTTCACATCTAAAAAGCAGACTGTAAGCGATGCAAATGAGAACAAAGTAGTAGAGAAAGAAAGTTCATCGCTAAAAGACAATGATAAGACGTCGAAGTTTGGCGAAAAAGATAAGCCTAAAAGTGAAACTGAAATTGTAAGAAAAAGTTCAAAATTTGAAGATGTTAGTAAGAAAGAAAAGCCAGCGGGTGATTCTAAAAATCCAGACGATAAAACCAAAAGGCCAGGACGTAGGACTTGGGGGGATAAAACTACAGAGTTGACTTCAGCAAAAACGGAAGGTAAAGTTGAAGAACGCAAACCAAGTACGACGTTCACATCTAAAAAGCAGTCTGTAAGCGATGTTAATGAGAACAAAGTAGTTGAGAAAGAAAGTTCATCGCTAAAAGACAATGATAAGACATCGAAGTCTGGCGAAAAAGATAAGCCTAAAAGTGAAACTGAAATTGTAAGAAAAAGTTCAAAATTTGAAGATGTTAGTAAGAAAGAAAAGCCAGCGGGTGATTCTAAAAATCCAGACGATATAACCAAAAGGCCAGGACGTAGGACTTGGGGGGATAAAACTACAGAGTTGACTTCAGCAAAAACGGAAGGTAAAGTTGAAGAACGCAAACCAAGTACGACGTTCACATCTAAAAAGCAGTCTGTAAGCGATGTTAATGAGAACAAAGTAGTAGAGAAAAAGAGTTCGTCGCTAAAAGACAATGATAAGACATCGAAGTCTGGCGAAAAAGATAAGCCTAAAAGTGAAACTGAAATTGTAAGAAAAAGTTCAAAATTTGAAGATGTTAGTAAGAAAGAAAAGCATGTGGATGATTCTAAGAAGCCAGATGAGAAAACTACGAATACAAGGCGTAGGATTGGGGAGAATAAAACCATAGATTTGCGTCCAACAAAAATAGAAGACGAGTTAGAAGAACGTCAACGAAATACTATTGCAAAAGAAAGATTATCGCTTGAGGTTGATTCTAAAACCTTGAAGTCTACTGATAAAGACAAGCTTTCTAACTCTAACGCATTACCTTTGAAATCTAAAGAAAGCGACAACCGTAATTCTTTATCAACTACAAAACGAAAAACTCGATTGTGGTGAACTTTTATTAAACTACTTTGTTGTCGAAGAATGATTTTATTTAAGGATCGTGCCTTTAAATATATAAAAATATTAATGATCTTTGCTTGAGTTTAAATTATTAATTCCATATTGTAATTTATATTATTGTATTTATATTATTCCATATTGGTATTTATAATACAGAATATTTATAATTATTTTTACGTTGTCTTGTCATAAATGAAATAGTTTGAATTAATCGTCAACTTGGAAACTCGCTTGCTTGTGTTTAAAAAAACAATTCTTACAATTTAACGACTATTGATAGAGGTACTAACTTTGTCTTAGTAACTAAAAACATGCTTACTACTAAAAATTGGTGAAAATTTAAAACTTAAACTCGTCAATATTGGTTATATTAAGAATAAGGCTACGTGGATAAATTTGTTCACTTGTTAAATAAAATGTCCCTACTTTTAAATTATTTTGATTTATCAAAATACTTACGCCTCCTATTAATTCAATTTAATCCATACATTTACATTTCATTGATGGTTGAATGTTTGTAAGATGAACGTTATAGTTATTTTAAATCATAAAAATCAAAATTATGAAAATCAAATTATATGATATTTGATATTTAATATTTGATATTATAAAACTTAAAATTATGAATTGCCTAATAAACAACAAACGATGTTTCAGAATAAGGATTATACGTCAAAAGGAGAAGAAACTGCTATGTTATCAAATTTCGGCCCATATTCCTAGTAGCTTTAATTGATGTTAATTTAATGCTAATATCTAGATATATACCTTCTTTATCATTACTATTAGTTTTATTAAGAATAAGTCTACCTGGATAAATTTGTTCACTTATTGAATAAAAATTATTTGCGCTAGATGCATATATATCATTAATATATAGAAACATATATTTCATATATTTATATAATTTAGATTTATTTTACAAACAGTAATGAACAAATTAATATTCTATAAAACTTAAAAATAAATCAGTTATAATTGGGTTATAATTTTGTTTGATTTTATTAAATGTTAATTTTATATATTAATGCTAATTTAATTTTCATATCTAGATAGTTACCTTGAAAATCTTTATTATTAACTTAACTTGAAATAACTTTCTTTATTTAACTTGTCGACTATTAAATTTTTTATTATCAAATTTTATTATATGCAAAAATTAGTAGTTTGTAAATTTAAATATATACCTTCTTTATCATTACTATTAGTTTTATTAAGAATAAGTCTACCTGGATAAATTTGTTCACTTATTGAATAAAAATTATTTGCGCTAGATGCATATATATCATTAATATATAGAAACATATATTTCATATATTTATATAATTTAGATTTATTTTACAGACAGTTATGGACAACTTCATATTCTATAAACTTAAAAATAAATCAGTTATAATTGGGTTATAATTTTGTTTGATTTTATTAAATGTTAATTTTATATATTAATGCTAATTTAATTTTCATATCTAGATAATAACCTTGAAAATCTTTATTATTAACTTAACTTGAAATAACTTTCTTTATTTAACTTGTCGACTATTAAATTTTTTATTATCAAATTTTATTATATGCAAAAATTAGTAGTTTGTAAATTTAAATATATCATCTTTACGATATATTAATATTAATTTTATGTTCATATCTAGATATATACCTTCTTTATCATCAATATTGGTTTTAATAATAAAGCTACCTGGATAAATTTGTATTGCAACATTTATTTCATATCTTTATATAGTTTAGATTAAAATTAAATCAGCTATAATTGGGCTACTATTACTTCAAATTGGAATACCTTTTATTCGTCTAAATATAGATGTCATTACATTAAAATAATTTTGATTTATTAAAATATTTAAGGATTCTATTAATTCGATTTTATTCATACATTTATATTTATTATGACTGTAAATTAAAACTTTTTAAAATTGAAATTGTTTTACATTTTTTAAGAAATTATTTTATATCAGTGGATGTTTGAATGTTTTAAATAATCCAGTGTATTTAAAAACTTACATAATGTATCATCAATACTCAATGGATGTTTGAATGTTTTAAATAATCCAGTGTATGTTAAAACTTACATAATGTATCATCAATACTCAATTACTTAATCCAGTGCTTGCAATTTTTAATAATTATATTCAAATTAAAGTTCCATTGATAATTATATTACAATAACTTTTTAATACAACGTTGATTGTAATACAAATCCATTATGTATTTAATAGCTTATTAGGAACTTTTTAACCATAGTATTTAATAGTAGTATTCAATATTTAACAATATATAACAAAGGAAATAGCACCACTGCCTGGGATCCTTCTAGGGCGAAACGCTTGGAGAAGAGTTGATTTCGCCGTTTTATTATGTTTGCTTGCACAATGTGAATAACGAACTACTGAGTGAGTCGCGGCAACGGTTTACACACCCATATATATAAGATTTTCTAATTGAGGAAAGAAGTATTTTTTTATTATTAAAACGTTTCGACTATTGTCTTCATCAGTTAATGCACACTCAAACTTCACTGAGTATCTGACTATGTATTACGATTTCCGCGAAAGAATCTATTACAATTTAAAACAATGCTGCGTGTTTAGTGATTTGTCGCTCATCAATTGTGCTATCCAATATAATTCCTCGTGTTTTCTGAGTCGTGTGTTGTCGAGTCCAGACCGTAATATTGTTGTATTATACCTGTGTCCCTCATTCTCAATTACGTGACTAACCATACCAGCTTACTAAAGTAATCATTTAAGTTATTATATAACGAATTATAAATTTTATTTTTGTCGTTGTTATTATTTAATCTATATTTATGTCCATTTTAATTTCGATTACCTACAATATTTTTTAAAGTGTGTTTTAATTACTTTAAATAACTTTAGGTATAGTTTTCATTATTTATTTCTAATTATTATGTTTAAGGATTCTATTTATTCGATTTTATTCATACATTTATATTTATTATGACTGTAAATTAAAACTTTTAAAATTGAAATTGTGTTACATTTTTTAAGAAATTATTTTATATCAGTAAATGTTTAAATATTTTAAATAATACAGTGTATGTAAAATTTTACAGAATGTATCATCAATACTCTTTTATATTTATATTAATATTTATATTTACTTGATGGTTTAATTTTTGTTAGATATGCGTTATGTATATCTTTTCCGAATATTAAATCAATTAATTTTTCTATATTATTCGAATTTTAAAATAGATTGCGTTGCAATTATTATGAAGATAGTGTTTATTAAATCTTAATTGTCTTTTAATTCAAAAATGAATTACAAAAAGGGATTAACATATGATTATATGATTAAAATATGTTAATAAAATATGTTAATTAAAATATGATGTAATATAATATAAAATATCAGGATGCAGGAAATTGTATGATGGATACATCTGTTTGCCATTTAAAACTTAAAAATTAAGATAATTTTTTATAATTTGATACTTTTAGACTCAGATTTTTTATAATTTAAGTTTTTTACAGAATATTTATAAATCGTTTTATAAATAATATATTAGAATTAAGATTATATGTCAATTGGAGGAAAACTGCTTTTTATAATATTTCGACCCTTATTCCTAAACTCAAAATAGCAGCGGGGTCAAATATATGACGTTGATGTATTTTCTCTTATGTAATGTCATTATCTAGTGTAATACTTTATTCTATAAAGTATTATGGAGTATTATAAAGTATTATTCTTTAATGTTAACTCATAAAAAATTTAAATTTCTTTATGAATTTGAATTTATTTCAAATATTGAATTTTATTTAAATTTTATTTCAAATTTGATAATATTTTAATGATTTATATACTAGATAATTAGATGAATCTATTCAAAAAGGCAATTTACAATTAGAAAAGTTCATTTTCTTTTATACCTAAAATACTAAAAAAATATTTAAACTGCTTAAATCTTTGAATGTTTAATTTTAACTTTTTAAAATGCTGCATTCATACTAAGAAAATTATATTTTCTGGTTATTGTAAATTTATACCTGTAATGAATAGTAAATATAATTGACTAATTATTAATAATAATGATCTCCACGTCATCTGTCGGCTTGAGTTAAAATACAATACAGTAAGCATATAATAAATAACAATATGTATTCTTCTTTTTCTTTAAAAATGTTTTCATTCCTGTCTATTAAACAATCATTAACTAAAAGAAAGGCATAACTTCAAGTTATGCCTAACTAAAAGTTATGAAAAAAAGTTATGCTTAACTTTTTAATAATGCAATAGTTTTTGTAAAAAATTATTAAATGAATAAAAGATATTTATTAATTATAAATTAGATTATTAAAAAAATAATTATTTTTAGATGTATTTAATAATAAATTTGAAAGCATATTAAAATACTCCGCAAATGTTGATGAAACATGCAACATTTTGTGTACTAGATGTACACTAACTTGAAAAATTTTAAAATATCATCAAATTGTAATACTTGCTGAGGTCATGCAAAACTGACGAAGGAGTTGATGCTCGTTGTCGTTGTTTTAAAATTCGAAAATAACAATTAAATACTTGCTCCATGATCATAGTGTTCTATAATTGAAAGTAGTTTTATAATCCTAAACAAAATTCGATATACAAACCTTTCTCAAAATTTGGCTATTCTTCTTCGTAATTGTTTCTTCCTCTAAAACTTTACGGAGCTTTGCAGTTTCCTTATATCGCTTTATTCAGTAAGAAAATATTATCACATTGAAATTTTGATTTAAATACTTTTCGCTGACGCTTGGTCATTTCCTTTATATCTCTTTTACGATCGGAAGCATCATTGCTTGAAATATTTTTATTCGCATTTGTTTCATCAATTTGTAACATTAAAAATAGATCAATCACCTATAAACCGAGAATACAAAATGTATCGATTTGCAAAATTGAATTTCAGTAAAGCATGCAAATCATTAAAATATTTTGTAAATTCGGCATTCCAGATGTAAACATTAGTGATAAGTAAGCAGTTTCGCACTTAAGCTTTACAATCAAAATGCTATTCAAATGAATAAAAATATCAGAAATGTCATTGGATCTTGAATATTAAGAATAAATATCATAACTATATTTGGTACGAAAAATGAAATTATAACGGAGAAATTTCATTACATTTTATATTTAAAATACTTTTCAAATTCATCTGACTGCGTCTCGTCCGCTTGGCTGTAAAACATTTGAATTTTTTTATTTTTTGAAAAAAATCGATGTAAAATTGTTCAAATTTAAAGAATGAAATTTAACTAATGAAACGTCAATACTGCATTTACGATTATACATTAAAATACTGTAATTTTAATACTACCATGAGGAATAAACCAAAATCATTATGCAATCACTTATAAATTGCACATAGACCTATCTAAAATCTATATTGTCAATTGTGAACTTCATGAGATCTGTCAGATTTTGTAGCGCCCCACATATAAGTAGGTTAATGCCATTTACAAAAATAGTTTTATTAACAACGCCGCTAGGTGCCAGTCCATTAAGTATTAAACTGGCACCTAATGCCAATATCCTCTTCGTGGAGTGGCCCAAATAACGTATGTTCGACATCCTTCGATCAACGGCTGAATAATTGGCCGGCTCGCACCAGCCGTAGGGATAGTTCTTTCATATACTATCCCAGATCCCTCCGATGGCTTCAACGGCGAATTAGACAATGGACAAAAAGGCGGAAGAGAGTCACGGAGGCCTTTTTCCTTACAGTAGCAATGCTGGATCATCAAAGGATATTGGGAACGGGATATAGCCGAACAAGCAAAATCACTCCGATTAGTGCGAAGAACAACGGTCAATTTACCACTGACCGGAGGAGTTTTCATTGTCGGGTGCCATTGACCAGGCAGTTATACGGAGACAGCGAAATAGGCATCAACATCCGAAGCGGACTAACCTTAATGTACGAACGTGGAATGTCTCTCGCTGACGGGGATGGAACCAGAATTAGTTGGAGAGATGGTTAGCTTTGGTCTTGAAATATTCGGAGTGACTTCTCTTCACTATTCTGGAACTGGAACTAAACTTTTGGATCAAGGCTGGACCTTGAACTATTCTAGAGTTACCAACGGAAAGCTACGAAAGGTGGGTGTAGGGATACTTACAAGTTCCCGGTTGTCGTTTGTGGTAGAGGTTTAACCCAGTGAACGAAAGGCTGGCGTATCTGAGACTTTTAGTCAAAGAGGGAAAGGGGAATAACTGTTGTGTGTGCGTATGCTCCAAATATTGTCTCGGAATACGCAGCCTCCGTGGAAGATCTTCAGGCTCTGCTTAATAGTACTCTTGTTGGAGATTCCCTCGTTATTTTGGGTGACTTCAATGCTCATGTTGGTAGTGACACTAGCACTTAGAAAAGGAGTGTTGGAAAGGAACGGACTCTCTGATCTGAATGCGAGTGGTGTTGAATTATTGCACTTTTGTTCTCGTAACAATTTGTGCATAACCGGGTTCGCTATGACTGTAGACGGATAAAGCTACCAAGGAAACAATAAAATTATCGTACTTTGAGCTAAGTATAAATTATTTCAGAATTTCGAAAACATACAAAAATGTCATGCATTCAAAAATGCAATCATTCATTTTTGAATGATTGCATTCAAAAATTAAATAATCCCTTCATGCAAGATATATTATACAAATTATATTACTTAAATTATTATAATTTAGTTCCCAGGTTCGTTAAAAAAGATTTATTTTTAGGTGGCAAATGCGTGCCGGCGCACACTTACATGAACACAACAACAAAAAACAAAAATCTAAATCATGTGTTGAGGAGGTGGGTACGGAGGCGGCATTTAAAGGTAATAAAGAAGAGAGCGCGGCGGACGTCGAGTGGGAGCTGATTCCAGGCGAGTGGGCGGCGACATAGAAGGGTCGGAGACCGTAGTTGTTAGAGTAATTCGAAACGTAGAGTAAGAGGGAATTACGAGAACGCAGTGATAGAGAGAGGTGGGGCGATTGTCGTCTAAGAAAGGATGATTGATGAACGCTGGACAGCCGACAGCGATGAGACGAAAAGTTACGATAAGAAGGCGGAGTTGTACACGGATGTAGTTGGTAGACCAGGAAAGTTGAGCAAGATATGTGGATGTGTGGTTAAATAAACGGAGACGTAAAGCACTCGAACGGCTGAGTTGATGATGCGTTGTAGGGTAGGATGATGGATTTTGGAGAATTGGCGAAAAGAAGCTGCCTATTCTTTTGAGAATCTGCCAATTCTTTTGAAAAACTGCCAATTATTTTGAAAAACTGCCAATTATTTTGAGAATTGGCGGTAATCGATTTTAGGAAAAGGAACGATGAAGGAAGAGACATACATGAACGGAAGTCGATAAGGGGGCGGATACGGCGGATGTACGGAGAATTAAGTTAGACGAGCGGGCCTTGTCACGGACGAAGGCCCGCTCGTCTAACTTAGGAGGAAGAATATGTTAGGTTGACGGGGAGGATCCACATTATTTTGGACTTCTCTGGGTTTAGGACGAGACCAAGATGGGAGAGACGTTCGTAGATAGAAGAAAGACAATTTGGACAGAATTTGCAATATCGTATATGCGATGGGCGGGTGCATTAGCATATATGATAATGTCATCAGCGTATTGTATGACGTTAAAGGAGTAAGGTTTGATGAACGGAGAGAGATCGCTAAATAGAAGTGAGAAAATCTGGGTTCCTAGTATTGAACCTTTGGGATCCCGCAGAAAATAGTGATGGGAGAAGAGGATGATGAATTTGAACAGACGCGAAAGGAACGGTCGGAGAGATATGAGGCAAACCATGCTACGTAGGAGGAAAAAAGCCGTAAACATAACGAAGGCGAGAAAGGAGGATAGAGTGGTCGACGATGTCGAAGGCGGATGAGAGGTCGAGGGAGATGAGAACACTATATAGATCCTTGTCATGAAAAATGAGTAGGTCGTTATAAACTTTTATGCAGGCGATTTCTGTTGAGTGAATATGGCTAGAATAATCGTAATCAGCTTTCTGTGGACATAGGTAACCAAAAAATCAAAAGAAATAAAAAAATATTAAAATACGGTTAATCTCTCACCTTTTAAATTAGTAAAGTAATTTTAAAATTTTGATATTTTATAAATAATATTAATGTTATTTAATATTTAATACTTCCGAAATTTCGAAAAAATATGAGAAAGTAATGCTAAACCGAGTTCAAATTTGAGAGTCTACCATAAACATAGTAAAATAATCATTATTTCTATACAATATTTCTATACAAATATACAATATTTCCATAATCAATATTTCTATACAAAATTTAATCATTGATCTTTTTAAATATAATTTATAATCTGTTACGAATTATGTATTATTATTTCTAGGTCATATTCGAAATATCATTGTAGTTTTATACCGTGGTGTATGGAGAAGCTATTTAAATGTAGATCATCATAATATTTTGCCATTTTGTAATTACTTGGAGTTAAAGAATTTTAAAATTAATTAAGCCAAATTTCGCCTTAAATATATAAATTGACAACAAGATGTTCAAAGTTAACTGTCAAAGAGTTATAGAGTTATAATAAAGAACTTATCTTAGTGATTTAAACTTTGAAAGAAAATTGTCCAACTTAGAAGTGCATTTGGTTATACTGTTGTACAAGTTGAGACCGAAATTCGATAATTTCGATATTATTTCTGAAAATTATTTTTAATAAAATAGCACTTGAAATATATTCTTTAAATTATTATAAAATGTATTTTTAAAGCTTTAATTTTGAACATTTTTATCAGTGAGACTAAAAGACGAAAACGAAAATTGATTTATTTTGATTGTTCTTTGAACAAAATTGACAACATTGGAATCATTTATAATTTAATTTCAGATTACTTTCTAAACTACCGAAATCCTTGGCAATAATGATCGCAGGCGGTCTCAAAATATCTGGATTGAATGTTCATTTAAGTGATAAATAATTTAATGTGTATAATATATACAAAAATCTACATGTATGTATTATTATCATTGTAAAATTAACATATTTGATAACATTACAATGAACCAAGTTTAATATTCATCAATTATCTATATGATTCATTATTAAATAATTTATTATTTAATAAAATTTTTTATTATTTAATTATTTAATAGTGCATTATTTAATAATATATTAAATAATATAATATATTATTATATTATATTAATAATAATGCATTATTCGATCGCGTTCCACACGAGGTTATCTGGTATGCGTTGAGATGGCGCAAAATACCGGAAGAGCTTGTTGAGTGGGTATGGATGTTAAATACAAGACAGACTGGTCACGTGTGCACATCAGTTGTGATGTTTGAAAGATTTCCTAGTCACCGAGGGGTTCATCAGGGATCGGCACTTTCACCAGTGCTATTCATTCTTGTTATGAACGCGCTGACGCACTACCTGAAAAGACTTGGACTGTACTATACGCTGACGACGTTATGATAGCGTCTATTGACTGGAATGACCTTCAGAACCAGGTTAAAGCATGGAGTACCCGGCTCAAACAGTTTAGTCTACGCCTCGACGTCCGACATACCGAATATTTAACGACAGACACTGATGATGGACTTACGATCAGGGTCGAGGAGCAAGACCTTATTCGGGCGTCAACATTCAGATACCTTGAATCCACCATTACAGCGGACGGCAATATTCATACAAAGATTGCGACTCTAATAAACGCAGCATTAATGAAGTGTAGATCAGTAACCGGTGTCTTATGCGATCCCAAAATTAAAGATCGCATAAAAGCAAAGGTTTACAGAAATGTAGTCAGACCCGTCGCGATTTATGGCTCCGAATACTGGCCAATGACCAAATATGAACAACGTCTATTCGTAACGTTTGAGGCCAAGATGTTTAGGTGGACTGCCGGAGTTACGCGTATAGATCATATTCGGAATAATGATGTCATGGTAAAATTTGGTGTAGTGCAAATATGCGACAAGTTTCGCGAAACTCGATTACTGTGGTACAGTCACGTGCTCCGCGCTTATAATGATACAGAGCAAGGATTATGTTGACCTTAAAGTGGAAGGAAAATGCCCGAAATAAAGACCAAAATAGCTTTGGATCGACCCCGTAAGCCGGAATTTTGCACGCATTGGCCTGCAACTATGAGACGCCGCAGACCGCATGAAGTAGACAAGTATTCAAAAGTAGCGGACCCCGCCATCATACGGGACAAACGCTGAAGAAATAGAAAATTTTATTATTAAATAATGTATCCATGAAGTAAATTTAAATATTTACATGTGATAGTTATGCTTTAATTATTTTCGTGCATCAAGTTCCTACTTAAATACCGCTTTAACAGTGTAAATTTGTGCTGGTCGTTACTATACAGAATCTACAAACTTTACAAGACCTATCGGAAACATTTAAAGCTGCTTCTTAAAATACTATTAGGAAGAGATATACGCTTCTATTGTATCAATTTTAATCGAACTGCTACGTTTAAAATTTCTAATTCAGCATTCGAGTACATCCTTGTAGAGTAAACTATCACACAGCAAATCTAAATGCAAGTTAATCTACATTAAAATTATTTTATTATTGCATATTATATGCAAAAATATAAATATAATATAAATGCAATATATGCAATTATTTTCTGATTCTGTTTCACAATCAAAATTTCAAATCGGTCGTCGTGTCAAATTAGATAATGTCCATTATGCAAATCAGAATCCTTGATTTGAATTCGCACTACAGTCAATGAGTTTTTAATTATTTGACAAGGCCATCACATTTTGTGAAGATAGAAAAATATTAATATAAAATGTATCTAAATTGAGGGTCAGTTTTTCAATCTGTTGTTTTAATCACTGCAGGCATTCAATTATTAGAAACAATTTTGAAGATTAAAATACTTGTTGAGAAGCTGGCAAACGAATCACATACAGTATCTATTATTGATAAATTCGTCTTCAAATTGAATTAGCAATGAATTGCTTGAGTAGAATGTGGTGTAGCAAGAGCTTTTTATTCAATTGTTTCACCGTAGGGTATCTTCGTAATCTATCTCGGTGCCCTGTTTATCCTACATATGAACAATGAAAAGTCAATAGCCAGTGATCAATGGATGCAGATAATTGCAATTTCCTGTGAGCACTACTCGACGCATCGTTGATAGCTGTTCACAATCATCCCTGTTGGACATTGTTTTTATTTCACTTGCACACAAAGCCTATTTTTTGGTATTGGCATACAAAATAGATCATACAAGTCTACCCTACCTACCACTCTCGTTAGCAAGATGGCAAATGAATGAAATTTTGCATTGTACGTACGTTTTATCTAATATCAACTAAGTAATTGCCGAATGCAAAATTAAAGATACATGCTGTTATTAGTATTGTTCAATTATGGCACAACACATTGCAAATACTCATCGTTTGCTTTATTTATATTCTATTTGGTAGGATATGACGATTCGTAATGTGAAAAATTAATTAAATGAATCTTTAAAATTAAATATTTTTTGAACAATTGTAGGTAGAAATTATAAAACAATTTTTGTTAACAAAATAATAAATTATAAGCAATTATTAGTTCCTAAATGATGATTTAATAACATATTTTTAAATGACGTTCATTATATTTAATGAATGTGCTATATTAATTAATATGATCATTAAAGAATTCGTATTTAAAATAATCTTCATCTACATATATTTATGTATTAATATTATTTTAATATGTTATAATTAATATGTTAATTTATTATATTATTAATTATATTCTTTGTCTTTATGACACAACACATTGCAAATACTGATCGTTTACTATATATATTATTATAATATAAATAAAGTAA